>APFE031585152.1:85556-140441 GCA_000404065.3 Pinus taeda | reverse complement strand
TAATAGTCAATCCATTATGGTATTCTAGGTTTATATTGGAGTTTTTAAATGAAAGGAAAATTATTTTTTTAATGAGAAATTTATTTTAAATTAAATTAAATTTTCTTTTTTATTCAAATTCATGAATTAATATCTCGATCGGGATGCAGGTCGACAGTTGGGACAACCTGGTCATATTAATAATAGGTACCTCTGAGATTAGTATTGTCGCCCCCCACATGCTCAAGGCAATGGGTGCGGCGACCCTTGGCATGAGTGCATGCAAGGGTGGTGGGAAAGGTGGTGGGACAGGAGGTGAGGTGAGAGGTAAGGCAAGCACGAGAACATTGTTAGAGTTTTTTCCTGTGGCTGCAAAAGGTGCTGCAGCGGTCCGAGAAGGAGATGAATCTTGTGACTCCAAGCCTGCAGATGACCTGCAATTGAACTCGGGTATGTTTTTTGGCATTGCTCCTCCATTGCAATGATGTTATGGTTGGGGTTTTGCTAGTGTGAGAGAGGGGTAAATAAGAAGATGTCCTCGGGGGTAGAGAACTATCGGTGGCAATGGGGAAGGCAATTGGTTTCAATTGTCTGATTCTGCATTTATATCCTATGCCAATTGGGTACTTCTCATGGTCGATGGGGGGGTAACCTTATGTTGACTGGTTTGGAAAACTCGGGTTCCATGAACCGAGCTTGGTGTGAGGCTGACCGTATCGGGCAAATGGGTGAGGGCAATGAGAGGAATATAGGGGAAGGAGGGAGCAGTCGATAAGGTGCATGGGAGGCAGACCTCGCAGCTACAGACAAAGCAAGCGTTGGGCTAACGGGAATTCCTTTAGGGACTATGGCAAAGCCAGAGACCACGCATGGAAATCTAAATGGGAGCAAGCAAGAGGCAGTGATATTATTTCCTAGGCAAAGGGGGCAGGGGTCCCAATTTCTTCTTGGAATTCAGCAAGGAGGAGGATGGGTCTACACGCTTGGTTTAGGCAAGGGGGGGCTTACCTAACTGTAACCGGAAGTTGTTGGGTATGGAGAAGGGGAGCAACAATGGGAGGTTGGAACTAGCCCCATTCCAGGGTTCGGTCTGCGGACGAACCTGGCTCTAAGGCTGAGAGAGCAAGGGGCGAGGAGAAGCATGGGATGGCTCATTACATTATCAAAACAAAACAGGAAAGGTACCAAACTGCAGTGATTTGTTTTGGATTAACAAATTGTTGTTGTCATCGGGCTCAGGAAACCTGGACATGGCTTGACCTGCGAGAGGCCGAGGACGAGGAAGGAGAGGCCTGACACCCAAGAAGGACAAAGAGCCAAGCACGTCGGAGCCTCACAAGGGCAGGAAGTTGATAGAACACCTTATCATTGAAGCAACAGAGGCTTACCATGAGGGGACGGATGAAGGAAGTCGGAAATTAATAAAAGAGTGGGAGGAGAAAATAAAACAAGGTAGTGAGACAGAGGAGGACATGGACAATTGGAGGACTTTAGTTCTGGACCCGGGCAACACCAAATGAAGAATTACACAATTCAAACAAACTCTATACCTCTATTGGTTGATGAAGAATGGAACAGATTTCTATAGGAATGGCAGTAAGACTCCAAGGTATGTCAAACTATAAGCAAGACTTGCAGAAAATTCAATTCCAGCATCATAAGAAAGACATCATGTTGGATAGAATTGACCGCCACATCCCATACATCCTAGAACTGAATGAGATGCCTGGGGCATCAGCCAAGGACCCAGCACCCGTAGAATCTGCCTCGGAGGAGCAAAAGGGATAGTCACTCCCCTATGCCTACTTTTGTTTTATGCGGATAGCTTTTAATTTTTGTGATGCAAATATTAGTTTAGATAGACATCTAGTGTATGGACATGAAACATAGACATATATAGCTTGGCTAGAGAGATTAAGACTTTACTCTTTTGGATGGCCTACAATGCGGATATGTAGCTAACATACTTGGTTTCCATTCTGGGCAAGTTGAGGCCACCTAACCAATTTATGTGGTGTAAATTTACCTTTGCTTAATAAAAAATAAAATAGTCTCCCAAACTTAACGAAAAAATAAATAAATAAAAATTCAAAAAAACTCATGAATTATCATTAAAATTTAAATTAATCACTTACCATTATTATAAAATTATAATTTTGATAAAAATAAAATTTAAAAATAATAATAATAATAATCTAAATTACTTTCATAATTTAAAAAAATATATTATTTTTAATAAAAAATAAACAAACAAAAATTTCTCTCCATATCTATGTTTTTGTCACTACCTTTTATTTTTTTATTTTTTTACATATTTATATTTTATCTTTCCCTTTATTCCATATTTATATGTTATAACATCCAGAAAACATTGACTTCCATACATAATAGGATAATCGAGTAATGTAGAGACTAATAACTCTAGAATCAATGACACTTTAACATGAACATAATTTTCATAAATTATTCTGGGGTTATGCATAATTTTCAACCAATTGTTCTTTATTTCGCCACGGGATATAGTTAGATTCATAATTTTCAACCAAGTGTTCTTTATTTCACCGCGGGATAGGTTTAGGCACTATTGAAATATATAATTCTTCAGCATGGGTTTGGGTTCGGAGGATTAATTGCTTTGATTTCCATGTCTAACCTATATAGTTAGATTCATAATTTTCAACCAAGTGTTCTTTATTTCACCGCGGGATAGGTTTAGGCACTATTGAAATATATAATTCTTCAGCATGGGTTTGGGTTCGGAGGATTAATTGCTTTGATTTCCATGTCTAACCTACCGGAGCTTTCAAATTTTTTAAAGCAAAACTTACCTTCCACATTAATTAATAAATAAAGGTAAAACAATATGGAATGGAAAACATTATACATATCCCTCAAATTAATCTATTAATCTATATCAATCCAAATAAAAATCTATCTCATTCATTAATGCTAAATTTGAAAAGCTAGGTCTTTCACCATTTTAATGCCTTAAGATAAATGATAACTAATATGCGTTCTTTTCTTCCTAGTGATGTTGTCAATTTACAGCTTGCATTAGTCTCCTAACCTTATTGGTTATGGCCCCTTTAAATAGTCTCTAAGGAATGTTTTAAGACAGTAACCCAGCCTTTTCCCTTCACAGAATCTTCCTATCAGAACTCTACAACCCCTTTATAACCCTTTAAGCCCTCAAGCCTGCATACATGCAACTGCCCCTCTTTAACCTTGGTTGTTTGGATTTATTATATAAATCCTTCAAATCAACGCTATCATGGTTGTAAAACCTTTATGAAGGATTTACGCACAAAACAAGCGTAACACACAATTTCCCCGCTTAATCCATAAGCGTGGCACAGTTTTTGAGGGCTTCACTTTATCGCAATCAGGTATCGGCCCCTCTGCGGGTCACAGTACCCACTCCTTCCACTTCCACAATATGCGATTACACTATCGAGACTCTACAGGCGTACTTTTTACACTAAAAATCTGCTCCCTTTGTTATATCAGAAATTTTGGGAAATACAGGAATACACAAAAAATTCCTCTCTGACCACTTAGGCCGGATCTCAAATTTTATGCTAGGGGCTTATAAATATCATCGGGTCCACCTTATCGCCTGCGTCCATACTCCTCCCCCGATAGACTCCTTTCAAAGGTTGCGATGCGATGAAATGTTGCGATGTGATCACGCCGATGATCGCGTCCGCATTCGCCGATCAAAATCCATCGTCTAAATCTTTGTCGTTGATCTTTCCCATAAATCCAACGGTCCTCGCTCAATCACTTGATCGCAGTCGGTGATTTCCTGAGGTCAAGATTATTACACTTTTCGATCCGCTTCTACCGATTCAATCTCCACCATTGATCTGTTGGATCCAAGGGTCCCTAAGCGTCACCTTCTTAACCTTTCGCTCCTTTGTTGTTCATGCCTTTTCATGCTTCCACTACGCCGTGAGCAAGTTTTCTCCATGTGTGTTTTCACCTCCTTGAGTCCGTTGAATTCACCTGCATGTATATATATATATATATATATATATATATATATATATATATATATATATATACAGAAGCTATAATTCATAGTTAATTCATCCTCTAATCATTTGAAATACATAGTTACACGGATTTTGAGTTGGACTTTGCACATAACAAATAAACAAAGGAGATATCCTGAGACTCTGTCTCTCTCTATGGTCTGCTCGCCTAACACCAGTGGCCTCTCTTACATTCTGCCTATAGGCTTATAATCCCTCTCAATTCAGCTAACCTCCTACTCTTCTCTCTTATTTTCCTTTTCAATCCATCATTAGCAGTTTCTTTTACAGTTTGAGGAAATGTTCCTCAGTTATGAAATAGTTACTCAATAGTTTCTTCAAACAGTTCT
The DNA here is from genome assembly GCA_000404065.3 of Pinus taeda. NCBI lineage: Eukaryota > Viridiplantae > Streptophyta > Pinopsida > Pinales > Pinaceae > Pinus > Pinus taeda. The sequence continues at coordinate 136,078 of APFE031585152.1, read as the reverse complement.
TAACTAATCCTAACTTAATCTGTTTGCCTAATTGAAGAACTAACAATGGTTGATTCAGCCTTAATTTAAAATGAAACAAATTAAAACAAAACAAAAGTCCTTCCCAGTTGTCACCTCTTCATTCGAATGCTCCTGCATCAGGCTCCCGGGGTAAATGAAATTCATGGCTCCTGTCCATGAGCTTGTCAATGGAGTACCCGGCGCTTTGAATCTGGCTAGCATCTAACCAAGAACTATCTTAAACAGGATGACCCTTCCACTTGACTAGGTCCTTCCGTTGAGTCCGTCTAGCCACCTAGGTATCTAGGATATGTTCGATCTCTAAAGGCTTTGCTGGGGGCATTTATTTAATCCACGTATCACTCTCTTCCTGGGTGTCCCGTGTTCATCTTTTCGAACTGTCTTGATCCTCTGTTGTGATGTAGGGGTACAGGTCTGCTACAATGAAAATGGGTGAAATTCCAATACCTGGGGGTAACTGCAATTCGTAAGCATTTGCAGAAAATTTCTGAAGAATCCTGCAAGGCCCAATCTTTTTCCATTTCAACTTGTTGTACTCGCCTTTAGGAAACCTCTCTTTGCGTAGGTGTGCTAATACTAGGTCTCCCACGTTGAATTGCACCTCCCGCCTTTTCAAATCTGCCTTCTGCTTGTATCTTTGGCTGTTGTTCTGTAATTTTAATTTCACCTATTCATGAAGATCGTTGATTGCCTTTGCGAACTCTTCACCATCAGCACTCCTGCGCTCCAACTGTCCTAAATCCGTAACTCATGTACTCCACATGGGTGCATTTCGTATAGGATCTGGAAAGGACTATTACTTGTACTTTGATTGGGCAAATCGTTATAAGAAAATTCCACTTATGCAAGCACACGATCCCACTATCAAGAATTTTCTCCAACCAAACTCCTCAATAAATTTCCCAGACTCTGGTTCACCACTTCGGTTTGGCCATCGATCTGTGGATGATAAGCTGAACTGAAGTTTAGTTTGTTGTCTAATTTTTTCCATAAGGTTCGCCAAAAAAGTCCTGTAAATTTAAAGTCTTGATCCAAAACAATAGACTTTGGCAAGCCATGTAATTTGACTATCTTAGTAAAGAACAAATGCGCTACATTTGTGGCATCATTGCTTTTCCTGCATGGAATGAAATGTGCCATTTTAGTGAAACGATCCACCACCACCATGATGGAATCGAATCCCTATTGTGTCTTCAGGAGACCTAAGCCAAGTCTAAACTGACCGAGTCCCATGGTCTGTTCGAAATGGGTAAGGGCATATACAACCCTCTGTTTTGGTTGTGTCCCTTTGCCAGCTGACACATTTTGCATCTAGTTACAAAGCTTTGTACATCTCTATGCATCTTCGGCCAATAGTAAAAGTGGCTCAACTGATCCAAGGTCTTGTCTATGCCAAAATGCCCAGCTAAACCTCCATTATGCTTTTCCTGGATTAAGTTCTCTCTCATAGAACATTCCAGAATACACAACTGCCCTCCTTTGAACAGCAATCCTTCCTGCATGTTATAGTCCAACCATGAACCGTTATCTCTCAATAATGGATTTTGGCAAGCTTCATAAGCTTCCTTAAAATCTGCATCTACTTTATACAAGTCCTTAAGATGTTTAAATCCTAATACTTGTATGGTACTTTCCTATAGGATCAGATTCCTCCTACTTAATGCATCTGCCACTTTGTTGTCTTGACCGTTGATATGTTTCAACACAAATGTAAAACTCTGCAAGTACTCCACCCACTTTGCATGTTTATGGTTTAGCTTATGCTACTGCATAATATACTGCAACACAAAATTATCTGAAAACAAGACAAATGCATTAGCCAACAAATAATGTTTCCAGTGCTTTAGCGCTTGAACCACTGCATAAAATTCTTTGTCATAAGACGTGTATTTCTGCCTAGTTTCATTTAGTTTCTCACTGAAATAGGCTACTGGCTTGTCCTCTTGACTATGTACTGCACCAGTGGCTGTCCCACTCGCATCACAACGAACCTTGAAAAGTTTGTTAAAATCTGGTAACCTCAAAATCGGTTTTTCGGTAATTTTCTTTTTACGCAATTGAAAGCTCTTCTCTGCCATTTATGCCTAATGGAAAGGTTGATTTGTTTTCTTAATGGTGTACATCATAGGTGCACAAATCCCACTAAAAATTTTAATAAATTTCCGATAAAAACTCACCAATCCATGAAAACTCTGTACCTCAAACAAACTTTTGGGAGAAGGCCAGCTAGCTATGGCTGCAACCTTTTCTGGATCCATTTTTAGTTCATTCTCAAAAATCACAAATCCCAAACAAATTAACTCTTTCTTGAAAAAAGAACATTTCTTCAAATTTATCAATAATTTATTCTGCTGCAATTTTTCCAATACATACCTCACGTGTAGAAAATGTTCTTCCTTCATCTTGTTGAATATAAGTATATCATCTAGATACACAATCACAAATTTACTAATGAATTCCTTAACAATCTCGTTCATTAATCACATGAACGTGCTAGGGGCATTGCTCAATCCAAATGGCATAACAAACCATTTGTACAAGCCTTCATTAGTCTTGAAAGTTGTCTTCCACTCTTCACCTTCTCGAATTCTGACTTGGTGGTAGCCACTTTTTAGGTCTATCTATGAAAAGTATGCTGCTCCACTCAAACAATCCATCATATCATCCATTCGAGGTAATGGGAATCTATATCTGATAGTAATCTTGGTAATGGCCCGGGAATCTGTGCACATTCTCTACTCACCTCCTTTCTTGGGAGCTAAAACAGTCGGAACTGCACAAGGGCTTAAACTCTCCCGAATCAATCCTTTATCCAACAACTCCTGCACCTGCTTCCGGATTTCTTCATTATCCTTTGGACTCATCCAATAGGTAGCCTTGTTTGGCAAACTGGCTCCTGGAATAAAATCAATATGGTGACTGATGCTCCTCTTCGATGGTAGTTTGTCCAGTAGATCATCTACCACAATATCACTAAATTCTTGCAGCATGTTCTATATCTCTTCTAGTAAATCAGTAAGGTTGGTGTGTACTAACACCACCCTTGGTCTTCTCACAACTGCATAACCTATTTCACTCTCTTCAATCCATCGCATAATCTCCTTTCCTCCTAGCAGTAATGCTTTCGTTCCACTTGTTTCTGCTGTCTCCTCTCCTTCCTTGGCTTCTTTCATGGGTACCAAGGTATGCTTTATCCCATCTTTGACAAATCTCTAACAATTTTCCACTCCATCATGGACTACCTTTCTATCGTACTTCCATGTTCTGCCCAGTAGAATATGGCACACGTCCATCGGCATTATGTTGCAAGTCACCTTATTCTTGTACTTGCCTCTAAAAATCTACCTCGCATTGTTCATCAACTAACAATTGGTGTCCCTTCTGCAACCACAACAACCTATATGGAGTTGGGTGTTTTTCTCTCTTGAAACCCAGTTTCTCCACCGTCTCCATAGCTACCAAATTATCGGTGCTTCCACTGTCAATAATCAATTTATAGCATTTTCTGTGTGACTTACATACAGTTCGGAACAATGATTTCCTCTGTGTATGATCAGCTACTTCCTTGGTTGGTTTTAATAACACCTTGTTCAACACCAAGGCTTCCCCGGTTTCTGGCATATTTTCCACCTGCTGTGGTGGTGTCTCTGCTTCATCGGCCTAAGCGAAATATGCTCCCCTCTCCCCAGTTTGTTCATTTTCAGGACATTCAAAGGACCTATGTCCCCACTTGTGACACTTGTAACACTGATAGGCATTTCCTCTGCCTCTGCCATTACCACTTCCTCACTGGTATGGCCTTCCTCCTCTGGTGTTACCTTCCCTTTCACTTTGTCCCAATGTCTTCGAACTGCTACCCTCTTCATCGTTGTTGGCAGTCTTACCTCTGCCAAAGGTCTGTCTTCGGCCTCTACCAGAACCACATCCTCTTTTGGCATTTTGTTCCTAGCAATCTTTTCCTCTGCCTTCAAAGCACTCTGATAAGCTTCTTCCATGGTTTTAGGGGAAAGAATGCTAATTTCGCCTAGGATCTCCATCTGTAGACCATTTACAAACCTCGTTGTTTTCTCAGGGGTATCTTCAACATAACCAGCTCTCAGGTTAATTTTATAAAATTCTTCAATATATTCCTTCACAGTCATCATTCTTTGTTTCAGGTTTTGTACATGTCTGTAAAGGGCAATTTGATAATCTTTAGGCAAAAACTTGCTCTTCATTTTCGCAACCATCCTATCCCATTTTTTAATCAAGGGTTTCTTTAATCTCCTCCTTTCTGCCTGTACACTCTCCCACAATAATGCTACATGTCCCTTCAATTTGGGGACAGCAAACCTGACCCTCTTATCTTCGTTGATTTCTTCATACTCAAAATATTTATCTAATTCACTTATCCAGTCTAACAATGCCTCTGTGGACAAACTTCCATCATAATTAGGGAGCTCTGGTCTTGGCTTGTTGCTAGCCAACAAAACTAACTTCAATAGCTTAATTTCCGGTCCTTCATCATCTGACCCATCTGTCATGGCTACATTTTCCTCCTCACTATCATCCCCATCTTTCGGCTTTCTATGCCTCCCTGCTTCCAACGCTGCCAAACATGCAGTTAAGTTTCTAATATCTTCTCTTAACCCTTCATCTGTTGCTCTTCTGACGGCTCTTCCTCAACCCCTTCTTCCTACCTCCATCTTTATTGAGAGAAAGGAAAAACTTCCTCTGATACCAAAATGATGTCGTCAATTTACAACATGCACTAATCTCCAAAACTTATTGGTTACGGCCCCTTTAAACAGTCTCTGTGGAATGTTTTAAGTCAGTAGCCTTTTCCCTTCACTGATTCTTCCTATCAGAACTCTACAACCCCTTTATAACCCTTTAAGACCTCAAGCCCACATACATGCAACTGCCAATCTTTAACCTTGGTTGTTTGGATTTATTATATACATCCTTCAAATCGGCGCTATCATGGTTGTAAAACCTTTATGAAGTATTGACGCACAAAACATGCATAACACACAATTTCCTCGCTTAATCCATAGGCTTGGCACAGTTTTCGAGGACTTCAGTTTATCGCAATCGGGTATCGGCCCCTCTATGGGTCACAGTACCCACTCCTTCCACTTCCCCGATATGCGATTACACTATCGGGACTCTACACACACGCTTTTTACACTAAAAACCCGCTCCCTTTGTTATATCAGAAATTTTGGGAAATATGGGAATAAACAGAAAAATCTGCCCCAACCACTTAGGCCGAATCTCAAATTTTATGCACCGGGGCTTATAAATATCATCGGGTCCACCTTATCGCCTGTGTCCATACTCCTTCACCAATAGACTCCTTTCAAAGGTTGTGATGCGAGGAAATGTTGCGATGAGATCACGGTGATGATCGCGTCGGCATTCACTGATCAAAATCTACCGACTAAATCTCCGCTGTTGATCTTTCCCATAGATCCAATGGTCCTCGCTCAATCACTTGATCACAATTGGCGATTGCTCGAGGTCAAGGTTATTACACTCGTCTATCCGCTTCCGTCGATTCAATCTTCGTCGTTAATCTATTAGATCCAACGGTCCCTGAGCGTCACCTTCTTAACCTTTCGCTCCTCTGTTGTTTAGGCCTTTTCACGCTTCCGTTGCACTGCGAGCATGTTTTCTCTATGTGTGATTTCGCCTCCTTGAGTCTACCTAATTCACCTGCATGTATATATTTATATACAGAAGCTATAATTCATAGCTAATTCATCCTCTAATCATTCGAAATACACAGTTACACGGATTTTGAATTGGACTTTGCACATAACAAATAAACAAAGGATATATTCTGAGACTCTGTCTCTCTCTATGGTCTGCTCGCCTAACACTAGTGGCCTCTCTTACATTCTGCCCATAAGCTTACAATCCTTCTCAATTCGGCTAAACTCCTACTCTTCTCTCTTGTTTTCCTTTTCAATACATCATTAACAGTTTCTTTTACAGTTCGAGGAACTATTCCTCAGTTATGAAACAGTTGCTCAATGGTTTCTTCAAACAGTTCTTAACTAATCCTAACTTAATCTATTTGCCTAATTTAAGAACTCACAATGGCTGATTCAGCCTTAATTTAAAATGAAACAAATTAAAACAGAACAAAAATACTTCCCAGCGATCGTCTCTTCATTTGAATTCTCATGCATCACCTAGCGTTGTGTTACGAGACTTAACCGCTCCGTACATTTTATAGGAATCTTCAATCTTCATGGAGGCTCGGTTAGAGAGCCAAATTATTTTCCATTTATTTCATTGCTAGGGTAGGTCAATGTATTCATTTGTGTTGTACATTCGCAATGATTATTGTCATTTTGGAGTTGTGGATACACTGCCATGGTTGTTGTCATTTTGGAGTTGTGGATACGCTGCCATGGTTGCTGTCATTTTGGAGTTGTGGATACGCTGCCATGGTTGTTGTCATTTTGGAGTTTAGGATTTGCTCATGTATTGCCTTTTTAGACTTTGCCATAATCTGTAATTAGCACACCCTTCGCATGCAAGGTTGCATTAGACTGTCAAGTTGTAGCCAAACCAATCCCTTCTCACACCGTTGCCATGAATACGAGAACATGCGTAAGAAGGGGGAAGCAAAAGCCAACCGGAACTTTTGGACATGTATAAACATGAATTGCTAAAATTTAAATAATCTTACGAATTAGGAGAGAGTTTGAAAACATAAACGACAGTGTAAAGACTAGAGTGGTGAAAAAATAAATCCGGAAGATACGAGGATAGTTCAACCAGGGGATAGGACGGAGTGAAGTGAGGGAACGAGCTGAACGAGGGTTTGCAACGGGTAGCAGTGCCGGTTACCATGGAGGGGTGAGGAGGGGGGAGTTCCACTCCCTCCTACAATTAAGAAGTTACGAATAACAATAGGGAAGCTGTGTCAAACCACTTCAAGAAGCCAATGGAGTCTGAAACTGGGGATAATAACATAGGAAAACCAAAAAACAGAAGAGCTCATGAATAGGAAGAAAATCATGAGAAGGTCAGAAGAGACAAGAGAGTAGAAGAAGGTAGCCAGAGTACTGAGCGCAAGAATATGATAGGACTATGTAAACCTAGGTCAACCATTACACCCCGGGTTGTTTTAAGTGATCCAGCGCTACAGGCGCATAGGGATCACATGGCGGTGTATGCAGTAATATGCAAATTTATGGGAATATGGCCAACAGAGAATGCTCTGCATGCCTGGATAAAAAACCACTGGAAGCCAGAGGGGGAAATAAACCTTCATCTTGGGTCGAAGGGTTTCTTCATAGTGGTCTTCACAAACCTAGAGGACAAAGACAGAGTGTTCGAAGGAGGACCGTATTTTTATGTTGTTGCGGGCCTCTACATGTGACCATGGGTGATGAATTTTGTCCCGAAACGAAAGACATTCACTTCAGTACTGGTATGGATAAGACTCTACTCCCTACCTTTAGATTATTGGCTACCAAAATCCTTAAAATCCATAGGCAGTAAATTAGGTCATTTTATAAAAATATCAGATGTAGCTCTGCAAGGAAAATACACCTCCTTGGCCCGTATATGTGTAGAGATGGACCTATCAAGAGCACTTTCGGATGAAGTCATTCTAGAAGTTTATGATGAAGAATGGGTGCAAGCGGTGGACTATGAACATGTCCCATTTAGATGTCGCAGATGTCATGAGCACGGGCACCTCTTTAGAGACTGCCCATTAAACAAAGTGGAAAACAGTAATAAAACCAACATAGGCAAAGATCCCAAAGGCTTTACCAAGGTGGGAGGCAAAGGGAAAGGAGGGAAAAAGTACCAGAGGAAAACCAATGAGGATAAGCAACCAAGTCACAACAACTTCAAGATTTTAGAAGAAGAAGGTGGGAACAATGTGACGAACCAGGTAATGGAGGATAATCCTGCAGAGAAGGAAAAAGATGATAGCATGGAGGAGATAACTGCAAACAGCAAATTGAAGGAGGATCTACCAAGCACCATGGAACTTGACAAGGACCATGAGATGACCCCAGGCGAGGTTGGAACGGAGGACCATGATCTGCAAGAAATTCTTGAAAGGGAGAATCTCGATCTAGAAAAGTTCCTTGAGCAGGGAACCACCAAAGGGGTGGATTCTCTACCACAAGAGGAGTTTGACACAGTGAAACAGCTCTTCCTATGGATATCTCAAACAAAGGGCGCTGGAGTCAAAAGAAATCATAATAGCCAAGAAAACAGAGGGGTGAAAATGATGGTTGTAACATAGGGACACCCGTTCAAAAACACAGGCAGGAAAAGAGGAAGGAAAAGACAGAATGAGTTGCTAACAAAGTGTGGGAAACTCATGATAAACTCAGGTAAGATGAAAGATTTTACTAGTTACTCATTTACAATTTTTTCTTAATGAAACTCACAACCTGAAATATTAGGGGTCTAGGAAGTAAAAGGAAACAAAGAAATCTTAGCAATAGAATAAAAGAGGAAAAACCTGATATGGTATTTATCCGGGAAACAAAATGCTTTATAGAAAAAATAAGAGAGATACATAGCAAATGGCTAATCAAGTATGAATATCTAGAAGTTAAATCAGACAACACAGCAAGAGGGATTCTAACACTTTGGAACCCCCAGAAACTAGAAATCCTAGATGTTGAAGCATCCAGGAACTACCTTCCAATGGTGATCCAATCTTTGGGTGACAAGGAAGTCTATTTGATCACAAATGTCTATGGTCCTCAAAGACTGGAAGACAAACTCAGGCTTCTTATTTCACTGGAGGAGCTTAGAGAAAGACATCATGTCATGCCCTAGATTCTAGGAGGGGACTTTAATATGATCAGATCTCTCTCAGAAGAAAAAGGTGGGACCAGAACACTAGGCAGAGACTCTATTGCCTTCCAAAACTTTCTAAACGAAATGAAGCTAGTGGACACGAAGACTAAAAATTGTACCTGCGCCTAGAATAATAAGCGGGGAGGGGCCTCTCAAGTGGCCTCTAAACTAGACAGATTTATAATCTCTGAGGACCTCATCCTCACAAGCCTTGACATGTCTACCTTCATCCTCCCTTTTGGAGGCTCGGATCACTGGCCTATCCAACTGGAAGCCTCGTTTTTAGGCACTCCAAGAAACATACCTTTCAGGTTTGAAAATGTTTGGCTCACCCACCCTGACTTCATCAGCAATATTAGAAGAAGGTGGGTGGAAGATATACCTGTCCAGGGAATAAATATGTTCCTTCTACATCAGAGACTGAAACATATCAAACGCAGTCTCAAAGATTGGAACAAAAATGAGTTTGGCCATATTTTCAAAGCCAAAAAAGAAGTGGAACAAAAATTGCAGGGAATCAACCAGATCCTCATAACAGATGGCTTTGCCTAGGAAAGGAAATTACAAGCTCACTCTCTTCAATAGGAATGGGAGGACAGATGCCAGCAAGAGGAGATATTCTGGAGACAGAAATCAAGAGTGCAATGGCTTAAGGAAGGGGAAAGAAATACAAAAAAAATCATAAGTCAACTGTGGATCACAGGGCTCATAACAAGATTTCAAAACTCAAAGATACTCAAGGAAATTAGCTCAGCACCCACAAAGAAATAGAAACTTCTCTGGTATAACATTTCCAAAGCATAGCAGAGGAACCTCCCATAGACAGATCAAAATTCATCAACAACTTCACAAAGTACATTCCAAAGATTGTAACTAGAGAAGACAATTACAATCTGAACAAGCCAATGGCTGAAGAGGAGGTCAATGGGAAAGCACCAAAGCTCGAATGGGTTCAATGTAGACTTCTTCAAAGCATGTTGGGAAATATTCAAACAAGATATCCTTGATGTGGTGGAGGACTCGAGGAAATCCAAAAATGTTTTAAGGGCGCTTAATGCCTCTTTCATAACTTTGATTCCAAAGCAAGAAAAACCTATGACACCAAACAAATTCAGACCCATAGCTTTATGCAATGTGGTGTACAAAATTATATCCAAAGCAATTGCAAACAGGCTCAAGCCACTTCTTCCAACTCTGGGGTTTGAGGAGCAAACTGGATATGTGGAAGGAAGACAAATTCTAAATAACATCATTCAAGCACACGAGGTGGTTCATTCTCTCAAGAATAATAAGCAAGCAGGTATGATCATACAACTTGACCTAGCGAAAGCTTATGATAAGCTAAGTTGGGCTTATATCAGGGAAGTACTAAAAGCGTATGGCTTTGATCACAACTGGATAAGATGGGTAATGGCCCTTGTTAGCACAGCTAGTTTCTCAATCCTGCTTAATGGCTCACCATCTAGAACCTTTAGGCCTTCGAGAGGCCTCAAACAAGGAGATCCTCTCTCCCCCTTCCTCTTTATTCTCATGATGGAAGGTTTAGGAAATGTGATCAAATCAACCAAGGTAGAAGGCAAAATCTAGGGTCTCAAACTCACCCTAAATGGAGATGCCTTGACTCATCAACAATTTGTGGATGACACTATGCTGCAAGGTATACCCATGGTCAATGAAGCTAAAGCTTTCAAACAAATCCTGAATGACTTTGCCATGGCTGCTGGAACAGAGGTAAGCCTTGCCAAATCCAAGATTTTCTTTTTTAATACTAACATTGTTATTCAGACAAACCTCACCAGAATTCTTGGCTTCCAAAAAGAATAGCTACCCTCCAAATATCTGGGAATACCTCTAACGGACAAACCTCTGAGCAAGGAAGTTTGGGAACCAGTAATCAATAAACTCCAGGACAAATTCAGGAGATGGACAAGCAGATCTTTGAATATAGCAGGAAGGCTAGTGCTAACAAAATATGTCCTACAAATTGTTGCCATCTTCATGTTATTAGCTCTTCCTGCTCCTAAAGGAGTTTTGCAACTCATCTGAAATATCCAAAGGGACTTTCTCTGGGGAAAAGGGGAAGATAAAAAGAAATGGGCTTTGGTCGCATGGGATAAGATCTGTAAACCTAAGACTCATGGTGGTCTGGGACTTCATGACCCTGAAACCCTAAGCAAAGTTTTAGGTGCAAAACTATGGTGGAGATGACTAAAGGAATCGGTAACCCCATGGGCCAAGATCTGGAAATAGAAGTATGCAAATAATTGGCAAGAAAGAGATCACATTTGAATGTCTGGACTCATCAAGGGTTCCCACATCTGGAACAATCCATGGGAGAATAGAGAAATTGTATAGAAGCATAGTTTCTGGGAGATCAGAGATGGTAACATAGCTTGGTTTTGGGAGGACAACTAGCAGCAGGAACCTAACCTGTTAAGAGAAGAACTAGATGATCTCAAGAGTGACACTGATAGTAAAGGTCTACTCAGGGTAAGTGATTTCTGGGATCAGGCGAGGAATGAAGGCAAATGGAGAACATGGAAGGATCTGGTATACAGTGAAGAGACCCCTTTGAAGGGCTAGGCTGATGCTCTTGCTGAGATATTGAAACAGAGAAAGATTTTGACATCAACATTGTTTGACCAACTGAGATGGGGAAGAAACAACGAAGGCAACTTCAACCTCAAAGAAGCCAAGAGAGTGGCCCTTGGGATCGACTTTCCTAACCCTGATAAGATATGGAAGGAACTATGGCAGAGCCTGCACTGGATGAAAATCAAACTATTTATGTGGTTGGTGCAACATAAAAAAATCATGACTTGGGAAAACCTTTGGAAAAGAGGTGTAATCGGTCAATCTAGATGCCACTTGTGTGAGTCACAAGAAGAAACTATGGATCACCTACTCAACCTCTACCATTTCACCTCTTCCTTGTGGAATTGGATGGCTTCAATCTTCAGACAAACGGATAAGGACAACTTCAGTATCACTGATACTTTGAAGAATTGGAGGAAAAACTTCTCAAAATAATCAACAAAGCTTGGGCTCTGGTTCCAGGCTTTTTAATGTGGAATGTCTGGAAAGAGTGCAACAATAGGATTTTCAAGAATAGAATTGGCTCATCCCAGAGCATCATAGCTCAAATCATTAGACAACTCAAAGATACTATAGGAACACTCATAAAAAAACCCCCGAGAACCCACCTCAAGGCCAAGATGCACAAATACTACTACATTTTGGTCTACAATTGCCTTTCCCCCAGGGAATAAGCAAGACCGTAAGGCATACAATAATGGAGAAGGACTTCTGGCAACCTCCTCCCCCTAGTTTTTTGAAATTTAATATAGATGGTGCCTCTAAAGGAAATCCTAAGGTAGCTGGTTATGGCGAAGTCATAAGAGATGAGCAGGGTAACATAAAAGTTATCTTTCATAGTCATTTGGGGAAAGCAACTAACAATATGGCAGAGCTCATGGCCCTAGAGCAATCCCTAGAAATCTTGATGGAAACAAATTTACATAATGCCATCATTGAAGCTGACTCCGAATTAATAATCAATTCACTCAAGAAGATATGCAATGGCACAACACCGGAAAGAGTGTCGAAACACTGGAGGTTATTGCAGGTCTACCAACGCATACAATCACACCTAAGAACACTGAGAACCCTCAATTTTGCTCATGTGCGAAGAATAGCTAATAGATTAGTTGATCGTCTAGCGAATGAAGGAGTACTTTGTTCAAGAAATAATCGAAGATATGACTGGATGATGATGCCAGCAGGGAAATTGCATGAAGACTGTCAAAATCAGGCTATCGAAGATAGGGAGCACTTTCAAGGTATGGGAAATAAGAAGAGAGAAGACCAATGGAATTAGCAGGTAGTGTACCAAGCCCAAAGAAGGAGCGAGTGATAGAATGCAGGCAGGTTGGCAGGCGGTGGAATTATACATTTCGGGTGGAATTATGCACATAGGATACCCTTTCAAACGGACCCGAAAGATTAAAGAATGAAACTTATTTACTCTTCGGGTCCGAAAGAAACTATAAAGAGTATGCATGTTGACGAGATCACCAAGTATTTCTTTCATCCCATGGATTTCGAGAGGTAAACAGCACGATAGTTTACTCTCATTTCAGACCCGAAATTTTATTGTATGGTGGCTTAGTAATACTTCGGGTCCATAAGTCAGGCTAAAGGGTGAGCAAGTTGGATTCATTGCTTTTTAGCTCCTCCATCTTATGGATTTCAGGCGGAGAAATTGATCGAAGGTTAATTCTTTATTCGGACCCGAAATTGTTTAGTGCGGTGGCTTATAATTATCTTCGGTTCCGTATGTAGGAATATAATACGAACAAGGTTTTGTCCCGAAATCATACATGGATGTTGGATCATAGAGGGCGGAATCGAACGATCTACAAGTTTGAAAGATGATCGAAGGTTAAAGATGTGCTTGGGTAATGTTATTGGCCTTTGGATATTGGGGCCCGCCTTCATGGGCTTCTAGTTTTTTGTGTCTTGAGAGGGGATTCTCTCAACTTCTCCTTCTGATTCGTTAAGCAGGTTTCAATTCGTTGTATTTACAGAGCGACACCCTGAGGGCAGTCAGTTATTGGGTGTCATTTTGTTTTCTTTGCACTCTTTGGAATTAGGTTCGGGATTCTGATATCCCAGTTGTTTGTTGAAGTTTTAACAGAACTGATGTTGTCGTGCTCAGCTCTGTCAAATAAGTGTATGATATGTATTTTGTTTAGATTTATGGAAATTACCACTCTCACTTGATCAAAAAGAAAAAAAGAAAAAAAAAATCGGAATAAAAATAGGTTTGATTATCTCTCATGGAAATGGTCATAGATGAATGACTTACTTAACGTAGTTGAATCTCAAAAATGATATCTAAAAATAATTACACGAAACCAACAACGCAATTTGATCGATATTGTGATGGTTATATATACATATATTGGAAAATCCCAAGAAATCTAATTGTAAATCAAAATTGGTTGATATTTATATGAGTCAAAATTTCTACAAAGTTTTTTATGGAAATGGTCATAAATGAATGACTTACTTAACATAGTTGAATCCCAAAAATAATATCTAAAAATAAATACACTAAATCAACAACACACTTTATCAATATTATATATATATATATGAATACCCAAAAAAATCTAATTGTAAATTAAAATTGGTTGATATTTATATAACCCGAGTCAAAATTTATACAAAGTTTTTGAAGTGATCACAAATCATCGGTTACTTGCCTTTTTGGTAACTAATGTAGGAAAATTATTATCACTATTTACAAATAGAGCAATCTTATAAACTAGTATTTGTTCCGTGGAGTATTGAAACAACTTAAAAGTTATTCCTCTAAAATCCTTAGAAGAATTTATTTTAAGACGACATAGAATCCTAGCTCCATGTTAGAAGAATTTATTTTAAATCCGAAAGCCTTAATGTGTCCACAAAACTCTTTCATCCCACAAATGTCTTCTTCACTTGAGTTTTTAGTTTTACAACTAAATTTTATTGCATTGATTTCTAGTTTTACAACCAAATTTGATTGGCATAAAATAAGGACTTTCATACACATTATTATACATTTTTTTAAAGAAGAGTTTTAATTATGATGAAAATTCAATTCAAGATTAATAAGAATGAATTCTTGTATTCACTTTGTCGTGAATAACAGGGTGGTCATATCACCATGTTAAATATTTTATTTATTACAGTTTTTAAAAAAATCATATTTGGTGGTATCTCATGGCACACTATAAAAGAGTAATAATAGATATTAATACATTTTTATTAATATAGTTATATTTGAAATTTGGATTTATTAAGTGTTTAGAGCAATCAAATTTCTCACAATTTAAACATGTTTTTGAGTGTAAAATTTTTGTGACTCTATAGGTTTGATTTTTTTATTACTTGGTATATCCTTCTAAACTTGCTTTTGAGTGCAAAACTTGAGAAAGCATTTGCATATCTATAGGTTTGATTCCTCTTAACACTTGGTATATCTTGAGTTAAGATACATCTATGTTAGTTCTTAATAATATTATTTATATTTATATAAATTTCTCATCTCTATATTATAGCAATATTCTTATTTTTAATTTTATTAAAACCATATTTACACGTATAGTTACATATATAGGGAACATTTTTCCTTTACATGTTTAAATACTTTTTTTAATTTAATTTTTCAATAAAGTATGCATTAAAAAATATATATTGCAAAGATTGCCTTGATAATATAGAATATATAGATATATAACTTAAAAAAAAAAAAAAAAAAAAAAAAAAAAAAAAAAAGGAGTTTATTGCAAAGATTGAATTTTATATTGATTCATGATTTCATAATTCATTTTAACCTTATATCTACCAAGGTTAAGAGGAATTAAATCTATTGAGGTAAAAATATTTCTTCAAATTTTCACACCCAAAAGAAAGTTTGTATCTTAAGAATATGTTATCCCTTTTGAGAAGTAGTTCAAAAATTAACTTATATATATATATATATAGATATCAATGGCAAGCATGTCTATTGATCGGGACTAAAGCAAATGAAACAAAATATAGATATAGACATAAACACAGATATATATATATAAAAACATAAAGAATCAATTCTGTTTAACTAATATGTAACTTTGTAGAGACTGGATTTACAGGAACATTTTAAAAACGAAAATTAAATAAAAGCAATTTCACTGCATTAATTAGTTTTCTTTTGCGAAATATTTCGGGATCAATCTTTATCTTTATGTTGTTGATTGTAGGGTATGAGAAAAGTTAATTTGTTGCACAACAGGCTATATCACTAGGCCTGATAGATAATTTCTTATAAGTTGACATGTGCATGCTAGACACTATGATGGGACCAGCCCTAAACTCCGCACGATTCCGCACAACAAAGATATTAGTTAACACAGTATTATGTTAATCACTGAACAAATATTAAACAATGATTAAGTTGTGGATTAAGAAGTTGTGGTTTGTGACTTAACTTCGGATGTTTCTGGACTTCGGTAAGGTGGCAATTATGACTGTATTTATTATTACTGTACTGGCGCCTTGGTTTGCGTTTCCCGCTCCTCGGTCCTTGCCAAAACCCTTCCTCCTACTATTGCTCGGTCATTTCTACTCTTCGTTTCCTCAGTGCCGAGGGTTTGCTCGAGTAATTCTTTTGTTGCCTTTGTATGATGCTATGCTACGATTATGTGCGTGTCGGTCAGGGGCTACTCTGCCTGAGAGTAAGGCACCTGCATTTACCTGGGTGACTTGTGGTCTCGGCTCCTTGTGCACAAGATGGTAATTATGTTCATCTGTATGAGTATATGTTTATATTTCTCATGTAGCTGCTTGACTTATCTTTACTCCACGGTTATGGTTTGTCCTGAGGTTGTTTTGCTTGGTTAAACTCAGTGGTATTGTGCATGCATTCAGGTTGCAAGCGGTGGCACTCTTCCGTTTTCGACTTCACTTCAGGTAACTTCATCCGTCCATAATTTACGTTATTCCCTTTATTGTTCTGTCTCTGTCTCTAATTAAACTCACTCCTTTGTCTCAGTCAGTATCCGAGATTTGTGGCTCAATGGCTTGCGCTCTGTTTGTGCTGCGAACCCTCCAAGTAAAGGAAAGAATCTCTCTCTGTGTCTGCACTTATTCGCTACTTTCTCCTTTCATGATCGACAACTATGCTAACAATCTTGTCCTGGTTCTCTTGCAGGTTAGTGGTTTGCTAATGGTCGTGCCTGGTGTAGTCACCTCAACTTTTACTTGGTAGGCTCTGTCACCATCATCAATTTGATTTTTAAAGTTAGGGCCTGTAGGTTCTAATGGTCCGGTTTCCTTAATACTTGTTCGTTGATGTCCTTCTGCTATAGTCAAGTGTCCTAGGTCAATTTGTTGTAGTCTCTGTTGTGTTTCACTACTTGGTATCTGTAAATTTGTATACAATGGAAGCCGTCCCAAAACCCTCGTCTAGGGTTTGTTGGTCGTTAGGCTTTGTGACTGCTTCTAGGGTTATATTCGGACACTGTTATGTATATATAGGCATTTCATTTTATAATGGAAAGAAATTACAAAGAATTTGTTTGCTTTGAGTTACCTCTGTTCTAAATGTGGTTGCTCAACTATTATTTCTCTCGTTCTGGTTTGTACTCCCTTGAGCTATGCCTAGTTATCTTGATTATGGTTTTTGTCCGTTAATAGCCAGCTTTTGTGCCAGGAATTCTTGTGCGGTTTCCTTGACTGCTTTTAATTATTTTAAAGAGGAAAACAATAGAACTATGCCTGCACTATGGTTGTTACTCGTAGTTACTTCAACGACTAGAAAGCATAGATAGACATACCAGTGTTTGTTCAGATGATGGATTCGAAAATGAAAAAGTATTCTCTGTCTTTTATGACTGTGTGCATATGCTCATTTCATTCGAACTGCTTGCAATTGTTCTTGTCTATTTCGGTCGTGGTCTCTCTTAATGGGTTACCAACCCTCGTTCTGGGAATTCGCATACAGTCCTTGTTGTTTGAGTTTTGTTCCTTTCAAAAAAAAAAAAAAAACTGCATTCACCATATGGCTATTCTGGTTGTTCAATGATTAGGAAACAATAAAGAAATATTAAGATGGTTGTTACAGATGGATTCGAATGAATAAAAATTGTCTGCTCTCTTTTTATTACTGATACTTGTATGCTGAACCTTTTGAATGATTTACAATCTTCCCTTTATACTTTTTTTTCACAGTTGCCTGAACTGTGTGTAGTTACTTTCAGTTTCTATTCTATTAGTTATGCAACTGCTTAAGCATTCAGTTCTACTTGTATTACAAGATTTCATACTTGGCATGTTTGTCGTTTTACCTAAATGAAAGACACAGTTATATAACTATTGTTTATTAAAGACAGACAAAACAATGACCCTAACTGAAACAAAAAAAACAAAAAAAACAAAAAAAACAAAAAACAAAAAAAAACAAAAAAAACAAAACAAAAAACAAAACAAAAAAAACAAACAAACAAACAAACAAAACAAAAAAAACAAACAAACAAACAAACAAATTCCTACCTTCTGCTTTGACTTTTTAAACATAAAGAAACCAATCATTGTTAAAACCTTCCACCTTGGCAGAGACCAACACCCAGTCATGGTGCCCTAACTGGATGCTCCTACATCACACTAGTAATTTCAACAACCATGTGAAGCGTCATCATTACCAATTCTTGCTTTCAACAGAGGTATGGCCAAAAGATGTTTGTATACTTGAATACAAAGATTGCATACCAATTATGGACACCGCAAGTATTTTTCATATTCTTTGTGACTTGTTTCGCATAATGGAGTAAATGTTTTTAGCATTAATTGACTTTGAATTTCAATAGAGAAACTCATTTCAAACTGGGAAGAATAATTTATTTCCTTCATTTCAAAATGTTTTGGCTAAGAAAGAGAAATATAATTCAAAATTATAGTCAAAAATGTGGAAGACAAAGTGATTTCCAATAAAAAGGAAATGGTTCCAAAAACTTAAAAATGCTAAGCAATAACTTGAAAGAAATTGGCTACAGCTGAATAATTTAAATGTCTTAGACCTTAAGCCTCCAAATGTTATGGTCTCAACCAGCCCAAACCTATGAACACTCCCAACAAAGTTATGTTCAAGTTCATATCTAGTATTCCTAAATCTTCACCACTTCCTACTTGAAACTCCAACCCATCTTAAAAATACTTATCTTCAAGGCTTCAACACAAACAACATACTAGCCATCATATTATGGACAAGCTTGTTGTTCAAATTTTTTGATTGCAATAGCACCAACAACGAACATAAATCAGGAAAAATAACCTAAAGATGATGGACAATTAATCATGGGGAGGAGAGCATTGTTTCTCAAAGAATTAACACAAGAGAGCACACTCCTGCAATATGTGATACCCATATTGCATACCACAAAACACACACAAAGCCAACTAACTACAAAGCCAAAGAGATCCATCAGGCACAAAATCATCAGTCAACACAGAGATGCTTCCTTGCATATCAACACAGAGATGGAGAAAGCTCAAAAGCATTTATCATTCATTAGACCATTGCAAAGAGGTACAGTAACAGATAGAACAACAGATATAGAGATCCCTAGAAATATGAGATCTACAAATCGATAGATAACTATAGGGTATCAATTACAAGAATGTTATGTAACAAGTTCTTTTAAGATAAAAACATCTAGTGCCTTTACAATGAATTGAATCAAAAGTGTATTCTTCTGAATGAGTAGAAGCGACACAGGTTCAACTTAAAAAAAATTGCCATGGCTAAAAAGCAAAGGAGATTGCAGCTCCATTAAAATAACAAGTGCCCTTTGAGTTATTAAATTGTTGCCAATAACTGTTTAAGGCATAGGATGCATGATCAATAATCGTGTTAGGTTAATAACAAGGATCTACTCTTCCCTATCCTACCACCTTACAACATTTCCTTTGCAACATGTGGTGCAATTGCTAGTTAGATATCTATGGGGTACTATAGATTATGGCTTGCGGTATCCAAGGGGCACAAATCTTACTTTCAGATCTTATACAAATGCATATTGGGCTAGTAGTGTTGATGATAAGAAGAGCACCAGTGGGGGGGTGTTCTTTTTAGGAAACTATTTGTTCTCCTAGCTCAGTAAGAAACAAACCTCCATTTCTATATTCACAATTGACGCAAAAAATATTGCAGCAACATCATGTTGCACTCAAGTCCTATGATGAAGCAAAATCTCAAGGATCTTCAAGAAAATGGTGATTAGCCTATTCCCATCATGTGTGACAATACCAGTGCTATCAATATCTCTAAAACCTTATTATGCATTCTAAAACAAAGAATGTTCCTATCAAATATCATGCAAATATTGTTATACTTTAAATTTATCATATTAGAGTATAAATTTAATCCCAGTGATTGTAGTTGAAATGTTCTTCAACTTGTTTGTTGAAGAGAAAGTTGCTAATGAAATTATGTAATGAAGAACAATATTTTTGGGTTAATTTTGTTTGTATTTCTTTTGGATTAATATTGTGTGTACTTCTTTTTGGGTTAATGAAATTGTCAAATTGGAATACATTCCAACAAAAGAGAAAATTGTAGATATATTTACCAAACCTCTACCCAAATAAAGTTTGAATATCTTAGACAAAAAATGGGTGTAATTTCTTCCTCGCGAGAGGGAGCAGTCCACTAATTTTTGTTGGTGAAAATATATGTATAATATTACCAACATTTAATTAATGAACCAGGATCGTAATTCTTGGAGATGTAAGAAAAATATATGTGGGCTCAAAACCCTAGTCTACCCTAATCTAATCTACTATCGACATTTATTGATCAATCAATTCTAATAACTAAATAACATAAACATAAGAAAAGACTAAATGCTAGTAAACACACTGGGACTAAAATTCGTCGGGTTAGTCCTTGTCCCAAACCCATTGGCACAACCTCAGAATGCAATCTTTCACTTCTTTGAGACAGTGTTCATACACTCAATGGAAGGTTGTGTTTGAAGGGCAAAGGATTGTAATTCTAGTTTCTAGTCTCTCAAAACCAAATGCAAAGCATTGAAGGTATAAGGCTATGTAAAGAAATTACATTTAAACTAAACTAGTCTTAACTAAACTATCAAAATAACATAAAGAAAATGCTAGAAATTAAAGGAAAGTGAAGTTACCTAAAAATAAAATGCATGACAAGTTTCTAACTCAACAAACTAATCATATTGAAAACAGAGATTGAAGACATTGCAAATCAAAAACACTACATTTTATGTTAACAAAAAAAAGGGCAAAACATTACCCAGGGTTGAGGGGCCTTACCAACCTAAATAATGCATCCATGATCAATCAAATTAGGCTAAGATGATACACCAAATATTAAGAATGGGCAGCTTCCATTAATGAAAAAAATCAACATTATGTACAAGAAGGCAACCATAGGCTTGTTCCCACAAGGAACCTCCTGAGCTACCTATCCCAAGCTTATTAAAAAAGTGAATGATCAACAAGTCCCAACTCTATTCTAAGTCTGAATATTTATACAAAGAGAGCATTGGAGTGGATCAAAACCAATCCCCCAAACTCATATTTGTTTAATTATGTTATATATTCAAGATAACAAAATGATAATATTCAAAAATAAATTGGATCTCTTGTGCCCCAAAAATACTAATACATCTTAACAAATAGCTTCTATCCTCCAAGGTACTTGAGATTAGTTTCTCCTTGCCATTTTGATCACTGATCTAGCATTTTCCTCAAATCTGGGCAATAGTTTTAATTCTAGGTAAAATTATGCATTTTGGGCATATTAGCGTTAGAGAACCAAGGATATCTCCCAAACTATTTAGTATTTTGGAAAACAAACTTGTTTGTAACCAATTCTCCATACTAGGAACAAAACCCATGTTCCAAAAAATTTAGATTCACCTTCATTGCCTCGAAAATCATGCTTGAATTTGATTTTCTAAAAACTTAAACTTATAACGTTATTTTAGAGTTGGAGCTTCACAAGGGTGACTTGGGAATTTGATCAGACTAAAATTATTTTAGTACCTTTTCCTTCAAAACCCACTTGGCAAAATTTCTTCGGGGAGCATGCACATATCCCAACCATTCTAGTACAAGAGTTAGACTAAACAATTCATCATTAGCAAAATCAACTTAAAATTCATTTAATCTATTAAAGACTTGGGAATTAATGAAAATAAGCAAATTTTACATCAAAATGTGTGTCAAAGGGTTTTGGGTTCAAAGAGGCGAAGATGCATAATAAAGTGAGTAATGTATAGTTATGAGTGTAGGTTGTGAGCCGTAAAAGGGTTAAATAAAGTGTTGAAAAATATAGCAAAATGAGAACCCAACTTCTCCCCCACGAGGTGTTTGCATCCAAAGGTTTTGCAATATTTTCCAAAATGTTCAAACTGTCACCCTTGCCCTATTTCATATTTTAGTTTACGCTTCACTTTGATCACTTTGATCTTTCCAAATTGAGAAGATTCCATACCATTTCAACTTTAGAGTGTGCACAAGTGTTATCTTGTGAAGAAATATTCTTGCAGCACGCTCAACAAGACTACCATTTTTGTTCTTTTTAACCTCTCTTCCTTCAACTCCTCTTCAAGCTTAAGAGTCTCCTTCACGAGCTATAGTCGGATCAATAATTGTTCTACTGCCCTTTAAATATTTTCCTTTACCCTGCTTCTTAATTACAAGCTGTAAGATAGCATGAGATCTTGATGACTTTTCATTAGCTCCAGTTGAACTTGTGCTTCCGTCTCCATTCCCTTTCTCAATATACTCCTTCACACATTGTATGTCTAAGACTTCAAAATCTTGCAAGCCAACAATACAAACTTGTTGTTGAGCATCTCATACACAATTTCCTTCTGTCACCAAGCAGATCGTATAGTTTGTCCCCATATATCTTAAAGAAACTAAGCCACAAGCAAAATCCTTACTCTCGATAGAAAGGTTTGTTCATCAACTAAGTGGAAAAGGTTGTATTGTAAATGTCTTTCTACTACTTGTTTGAACTTTGGCCATATGCAAAGCATGTAGCTTTGGTAGGCAGAAAGATGGTTGGAATAATGGATTCCACAGTAACTTGATAAACTTCATCATTTGAGACACATTCATCTAAACAACGTCAATCACGAAATCATGTCCAACATCTACAGAGTGTGCAACAAACTTTGTTTCATAGATCTGAATTTATTGGTGATAAGGCACCATATAGTTTTTTTTAGTTTTTTTACCATATAACCTGATATATGCTCTGCCAAAAGCAGGTACTCAACATCATCTATTAGATATTTGTGCACAATGATGCATGGGGTTTCCAAGTAACACATGCAAATAAATCCATGCCACAATCAAAATAATAAACTTTTGGAACATGTTCTGTGTAAAATTTGCCATGCTATTTCAATGTTGTAACGGTATCAACATCAGGGTTGTGCTTGAATGCATACAGGATCCTTGTTCTTTCACTATGGCTAGTGGCACCATATATTGTAGGCTTTCTGAGCTTCATTACATATGCAAAAAGATTGTCTGCAAAAACAATGATCTTATCTCCACACTGTTGTTCATGGAAATGGATGAGAAACTCACAGACCCTAAACTAGTTTAGATTCATCACTTAAAAGGCCTTTTTTGGTAATAAAGTTTTCTTCTTCAGATATCTGCAAAAAGAAAAACTTCCTTGTCACGGGGGCACCACACTTCAACACATTATATATTAGCAATAAAACCTTCCTTCAGATTCTTGCAGGAGACTTAAAAAATGGGATTAGTTACAAAATCTCCAATAGTAGAGCTCAGATTATCCCTTCTACATGTAAGCCTTCCCAAGAAAATGCAATTGTCTCTTAAACGGATGGAGACCCACCGCTGGGAGCGAGACATAAAAGGATAATCAAATGTGGCACTATTTGCTCTAAAATGTCCTCCAGAGAAAATTATGCTATTCTCCGAAGCGTAATTGTGCCTCTAATTTGCATTGATTCCCTATCAGAATTCAACAATTTTACAAAAATATTAACTCCCTGTTTCCAAATCCATCGCTCAGTGCAATTTTTCTCATGTGAAATAGTAGATAGAATCATCGAGACCACCCCGATATCAACTTTAGGTGACTCAACTTGATCCATCATTCTTTTCCATTGCCACCCAAGAAATATAAAATTTCAAACTGGTTATTCCGTAACCACACCAAAATCGTTTCAAATTTATAACCTTAATTACCTAACTCCTAAACTTATGATCTCTACTGCGTAATTTAGCAAAATTGGATACATAAATCAGATGCATCTGAGGAAATGCTCCAACAATAATCTTTCCTAAGTTTCAGTTGATCAAATTCAACGCATGGGCCAATTGAATCCGAAATGTATAAAGTAGTTGCCTGCGTAGCCAAACTTTTACCGAATCCAACCATTCAGCTTCATATAACTTGAGTCCAATCAAGAAGTTCAAATTATTAATGTGCTCATCCTCTCAGACAAGGCCACAAAAATATCATTAGCCCTCCAATGGAAAGAACTCCTTTTCATTCTGAGAGAAGGCTTGTCAGTTTATTGGATGAGAATGAAAGAAATTTACAGTGATTCTAAATTTTCTAAAGAATCTTAAAATCAAAATATATAAGTCCAGGAATACCTCCAGCTATTGATGCTTTTGCTGCACAGTCCACTTGGTTCTTCACTTCAACAGTACTCCAGCGTTAATCCAAGCAAAATAAAATCACAGAAAATCTGAAGGCACTTCCAAGCTATGCTCTCTCAGCTAGATGGTGTAAGCAACTGAAGGGAATTGAGATGCTAGCTTGGGGACCAATCAGATGAATTTATAGCCAAGCTTCCATCAAGCTTCTAATAGCTATGTGTCAGGTGTTCCACAGATCAAGGCAAAGAACACCAGATGGAGTAATGGACCACTTCAGAAGCTCCAACCAGAAAATTAATTAACTGCAGTTGATTTCCTTAATTTAAGGAAACTACTGCAGTTGGTTTCCAAAAATTAAGGAAGGACTGCAGTTTACTGCCATAACTGTAGGCAGCAGTTGGAAAACTTTAATGGAGCTTAACATTCTCCCACTTGGTCCATACTTCCAAACTTAATGTCTCAACTTAAAAACCATTGATAATCTGTATTAAGTAATAGATGCATGAATCATGGCGATAAGTCCTCTAATAACGAGTATTATCTTCCATGTATTACTATGTATTTATTCTTATTATACTTTATGTGGCAACAATTTCTTAATGAATAAACCTTATGTTTATTCTTGGTCCTTCTTAAATGAATTTTCTCAAATCAACTTAAGGTGCACATAAATATGAGAAAAAACATCACAATAATTAAGAATTTCATTAAAATAACATTGTCCATACAATGAGAAACTACATAATGGAACCAAGTCCCATATTCATTACATGATCCTTGAATTTAAATGGTGGCATGCCCTTAGTCAAAGGATCAGCGATCATCAATTTAGTGCTGACGTGCTCAATGACCACTTTCTTTTCTTTAACACGTTCCCTTATAGCTAAATACTTAATGTCGATGTGTTTATTTCGACTCCCACTTTGTTGTTTTTATCCATAAGTACAGCAGCTGAATTATCACAATATATTCTTAATGGCTTAGAGATAGAATCCATAATTCTAAGCCCAGAAATGAAACTCTTAAGCCATACACCATGTGTGGTAGCCTCAAAACAGGGGACGAACTTGTCTTCCATAGTGGAAGTGTGAGATTCTGAATGATCCTTCTCAAAACTATGTTTTTGGTTTGATCGCTCCCACTGATCAAGTCGTTTTCAAGAAACTTAAAATTGAGGCTTAATAAAATTTCATGTTTTACCAATGTAAATCATGCTCAAAATTGAATCTAATGACATAAAATTTGCCTGTGGGCTAAATTTTTAATTCAAGCAGATTCAATTATTCATTGTTTTGAACTTTATGATAAAACTATTCATTCATAACTCCTGTGGGTAGGTTATGAAATTTTATCCTAATTAATTACATAAATATAATAAAAATTCCTGTGGGATAAAATTTATTATATTTAGTGTAATTAATTACAATTTAATGTCTAAATAATCTTTATGTGATCTAACCAATCAAAATATATAATTTTAATTAATTAAAGATGATGTGGCTATTCTCTAATTAATTAAAATCATATAGATCATTAGACATTATTCTTTATTTAAAATGCCAATTTGCAGTCAGCATTACCGTAAATTACTGCAAATCGATTGTTCAATTCATAAACAAAACCCGGAGATTGACTGAAGCAGCATTGATTTACTTTGCACTTGCATAGCAAATGCAGTTCGAAGGCTAGCTAGCTTGACTTCAGGCTCCATCCTTAAGTTTATAAATCAAACAAATATATATATATATATATATATATATATATAATATATATATATATAGCTCAAGTTATTTATTTAGATATAAACAGGATTAAACTTGACATTTTAAATAAACTCCATATAACTGCCAAGTGATTTGATGCACCAATTTAGGTGTTAACCCCCAATGGATAAGGCATTTCTTTCTGGCTTTAGATCAAATTTCCCATGTTCAAAGGAGTGTAAAACAATAGCACTCAAGCTCAGATGTAAAGTCAAAAGAAGAATTCTCCCCGTCTCCATACTGCAAAATAGTTATTTAATGAGACAAGAAAATATGCAAAATAAACCTTGAATGCCTGCAGCCTCGGTCATAAACCTCACAGAAATCTGTGATTAGTCAATGAAATGCACAAGAAAATGTGTGGTTTCTTCAAAATGAGTCAAACCCTCAGCTAGAGAATTTTTAATGCCAAAATGTTTTCAAATACAGACTCGGACCCACCGCAACTATTAAAGCAGATAGAATATCTCAGGAAACCCTTGCAGCCAATAATTTAGAAATTTAAAAGCAATTTCTTCCAAAATTCTGTCTCCAAAATTGCTTTGCGATGGATTAAGGTTCATAGATTTGCTTTAGAGGACGTGTTCTCAATCTTAGGGCTGGGACTTCAAAATGCTTCGCTGCCAGTTTAGAGGAAATCCACGGTTACTCCTAGAGAAATAATGATAATTTTCTATGCAAGAAAAAATAAGAAACCCTTGGCTAAAATTAATCTTGCAGTGAAATATAGCTTTGAATTCTTGTGACCGCCCAATGGATAAGGTCTGCAAATTTGGAATTCGATTTTAGTGGAGAAATTATCATACGAAAACCTCTTGATTTTTGAAACAGAGGCCCTCCAGCCCACGGATTTCCACTAAGATTTTCAATGCAGCCTGGGCAGTAAAGTAAAAACCAAAATCCAATAAAACTCTACATTTATCTGCATATCAAAAGTAGATCCCAAAACTAACAATAGATCGGACACATTTATGAATATCATGGCAATTATTGTTTCAAGGTATTTGCTGGACTTTAAACTCAAAAAAACCCAACAAATTCTCTTTTAAAAATTTGACAAGATCTAAACCTACAATAGAGAGCTAACATAGAGGATCGAAGCACTGTTCCTGCCCCAAAGTGAGTGCATTTGCATCTCTGGTTTGAAAAAATTTTAAGAGGCTAAATTTGTGGCAAGCATATTCTCGGAAGCTTCCGGTCCTTGTTATATATATATATATATTTACATCTTCTGGGGTTTGAAATTCAGAAAATTTTAGTGGTTTTGAATTCATATAACTCGGGAGGATTGCTGAAAATGGGGCAAATCTGGCAATTTCAATGATTGCGATTCACCAGAATCCGAAAGACCGCTTAAAACGGGGCAATATCACCGCCCTTACACTAGCGCTTCTCAGGCACTTCTAATGGTGGCGGCGGCCGAATATATCTTGGCAGCTACCCTATCTCACATCGCCTGCCAGCGAAGGTGAATGCAGCCAGAGGCAACCCCACTTGGGGCATTGCCGCGCATTGTAACTTTATAGGCATATGAACACATTCATTCCTCGATTCAGAATAATATAGAAATGCCCATGACATATGCGTCCAATACAAATGTATGGCATCCATGTGCACATGATATCAGCGTGCCAAATTTTGTAAACTTATGGGGCAGGGAAATTGGTACTGATTTTTAAATCACTACAGATTTGCAGATGAAACTTCAAAAACAGAAGTTCCCTAATTCCAAATAACAACATGAGATATGCAGAACACATCAAGGCAGAGGTTTCGTAGCTCTGATACCAAATGTAAGAAATTTACAACAGCGATTCTAAATTTTCTAAAGAATCTCAAAATCAAAATATAGAAGTCCAGGAATACCTCCAGCCATTGATGCTCTTGCTGCACAGTCCACTTGATTCTTCACTTCAACAGCATTCCAGCGTCAATCCAAGCAAAATAAAAATCACAGAAAATCTGAAGGCACTTCCAAGCTATGTTATTTCAGCTAGATGGTGTAAACAACTGAAGAGGATTGAGAGACTAGCTTGGGGACCAAACAGATGAATATATAGCCAAGCTTCCATCAAGCTTCTAATGGCTATGTGTCAGGTGTTCCACAAATCAAGGCAGAGAACTCCAGATGGAGTAATAGACCACTTCAGAAGCTCCAACCAGGAGACTAGCTTGGGGACCAAACAGATGAATATATAGCCAAGCTTCCATCAAGCTTCTAATGAAACTCCAACCAGAAAATTAATTAACTGCAATTGATTTCCTTAATTTAAGGAAATTACTGTAGTTGGTTTCCAAAAATTAAGGAAAGACTGCAGTTTACTGCCATAACCGTAAGCAGCAGTTGGAAAACTTTAATGGAGCTTAACACTATATTGTTTTATTTTACTGTCATGGCTTATATGCGTTAATTCTACATTCTTTTCAATACGTCTTTCTTAAATTGGTTTGGTATGTCGTTAAATGTTTTTTGATGTGCGGCACACGACACCTGTTTTGTTGACTTTTGGAATCAGCAAAATTTCGAGTTTATTTGCTTATACTATTATGTGGTAGGAAAAAAAATTTCACCTTACTGGTAGTTTGGTAGCTTGGAATAACTGAACAAACTATGGATGTGAATCTGCATTTCATCCTTCTGTAAATCTAATCCCAATTGTTTCCTCCGTGAATGTGCTATAACTTTTGATAATGAGTTTAACATGAGAGTTCGGCTTCAAATAAGGAACATATAAGTTATTTTTGTTATTATTTAATGCCCCCTTGATTTTTGTTATGAATTTTTTTAATGAATATGGGTCAGTGTGAGCACTCAAAATATATGAACTATTGGTGTTTTGAACTTCCAGGGAGTAAAAACCATAACCATGATGTAATATTGGATAGTTTGAATACCATTTTGTATATCAACCAAAATATCTCATTTAGAAAATTAAAAAAAAATCCCTCTCAATCTGGGATGATGTATCCTGTGGCAGTGTGCTTAAAACAAATATATTTACCATGACATATTGATTCTCACAAGTCATTACCTCATCTTGGAAAATGTTTTTTGCTCCGAAGATCGATTTGGCTTAACATTTTATCATAGTTACGGTTGACAGAAAGTAATAATTTATAAGGTTAAACTTCGTAGTTTTTTTTATCCATCAAATGATTTTGAAAATATTAGTTGCTCCTAAGATTATTCCGACTTTAACGTTTTGATTTAGTAATAATCTGTAAGTGTGAAATTTTGTAACTGCATTTTTGTTTCTCCATTACAAATCTTAACAAACAAGACAAGTCTTGCGTTAAATAAAAATTGGGAATTGAGATTAATTCTCACCCACACCGATCCTGTATTCCCTGCCTTACATTAACAAAAAATGAGATTTATGCGCACCCAAACCTATCCTGTATTCCCACATTGATGCGCACCCAAACCGATCCTGTATTACTGAATGAGCATCAAGCTCAAGTATTGCTTTGGTTACTGTGTTGGATTAGAGATATGGCATTTGGATACCAGTATTTTTTTTTAAATCGAGTTGTTTTTATTATTGTTTTTTTTTTCTTTCTATTTTTACTTAATTTTATAGTTTTTTTAAATTTTGTTTTTTTTTTTTAATGTTTTTTTTGTTACTGGAGTTTTTTTTTTCTAATTTTTTTATGTTTTAGTTTTTGTTTTTTTATTATATATTTTATATTTGTTTTTTCATGTCAAAAAAATGACATAAAAAAATTTTAAATGTAAAAAAAATGAAACTTAAAAAAAAATATCCACACTTAATACATTAACAAATTTAAGTGTCAAAAATTGATAAATTTAGAAAATAATTATTTACATTTCATAAATTAGAAAATTTAAAATAAAAAAATAGGTCTTTTAAAAAAAGGGCATGATGAAGAATCACCACTTTTTTAAATCAGCATGCAAATCACTAACATTTTAAAACATAATGTACATAAAAAAATTAAAGTGTTAAAAACTATGCTCTAAAAAAAATATGTGTGTTCTGCATTGTCCCTTTTCAAAATCGGGTCACTTTTTTTGTATCTCTAAAAAACGGGTAACAGTATCAATTCTCGTTTCAAAGTTTACATTGATTCAATATCACATAGCTAAAAAAATCATAATCCATTTCATATAACCCTTATTCATATTACATTTATTTTTTCAAACGTTCCATGCAACACATAACACTACCATAATATGCAATAATAATAATAATAAATTTACATTGGTAATTAATTGATCCTACCATATATATATTATTACGAAACTATTGGCATATTCAACTATGGTAATGATCAACATTAAATGATGATTAATATGATAAGAAGGGACTTGAATGAACTGCCGATAGATTTTAAGTGTTGAGGATTTTGCCTCGTCATGAGCTGACTTGGAGAACCCTGCCTGTACGCATGCTTAACGAAATGTGTGCCATCTGTTCTGAACATTTATTGACAGTCTAGTTCTCTACCAGAGGACTGGAGTCTTTAATGTTGGGTGCCGCTCCATCATAGGATCTGCAGTGGTAAACTCTAATTGTTCACATGATGACTAAAAACCCTAAACGCCTCTATGCTTTCCGATTCATCTCATTTATCATTTGCATTAGGTGGCTATGTGTGAGTGATGCACTCTGCAACCAGGTCGGATTTGGCACTTGGTTGTAGTGATTACAGTTGGCAATTCGATTCATGGTGTATTTCCGTGGTGGTTTTGAATGTTCTCGTCCCGTCCTTGCTAGGCAATGCATGATAACTCGTCAATCACTTATCTGCTCGTTCTATGCAATTCTTACAGTCCTTCAGCATCATTTTATGTTAATTATTGTTAACGCCTTCGGATGGCAGGTCTGCTATGGATGTCGCCTCCTTCTCCAATCAGACCGCAAGCATACCAGGCACGTCTTCCTCTCGAGGTAAAGTTTCATTTCTAAACTTGAACCTCTGACTGTATGCAAGATTGTGTGAGTGGAAAGATTAATTTGTTGTTTGCCGTTTCAGGCCCTCAGCCCCTCCATGACAAGAAAGGCTCTCCTTCAGGTAAGGGATAGGCTTGACCCATAAGGGTTTCTTATTTGCAAGGTTAAGCTTGACTGCTGAGACTCTAATTCTTAACATGGCCTTGTAGGTATGCCTCGAGACTGGTGGTCTTTCTAGGATGTTGTTGTTAACATTTTTCTATTTGACGAACACTGTTAGGGTTTAAGCTGAGATTGTTATGGATTGTGCTTATAAAATTACTTGAGGGTTTGTTATTAAGTTATTAAGGGTTGCAATCTTGAGTGAACATTCCAACCCTCTTCAAATGTATCAGTCTAGATTCTTCGTTAATGCTACTGTATTTTTATGATTACTGTGATGATTACTGTGTTTGGCTAAGAGCTAGGTTACCATGATTGCATTGTATAAATATATTAGCCACTCACTGAGAGTTTATTTTAGTTTCTTTTCTGGTTAGAGACGGTATGGGTCTAAAATTTCATTTATATATTATTACATTGAACCCAACCGGCCTTGGTCCATTCCTCAGGAATGCGATGGGGATTCAGTTTTGGTACTATATGCTAAAAGTTTTATTTACGTATATGCATAAAATCTCAGTGTTCTTTCTCCTTTATTGCTCGGTCGATTTGATTTATTACTTGCAGAACTTCGCTGGTTTTTAACTAAGAAAAATAATTCTTTATGATCTAAGTATATGTACTGAGACAGTTGTTAATATTAGAATTTTGTTAGTTAGATTCATGCCGATTTCAATAGCCGAGTTTAAAGGCAAACTACATATTTCGCTTACCTGTCACTTAGCCATAATGATACATAAGCAATTGTAAATATATGTGTACATCCATCCTTTGTAAAAAGAAAAACATTCGAACAGTAATAAGCTACTATTCTAGGAATAATTTGTTTATACATAATATAAAATCACAAAGTCAAATAAATTAGGAAGATAGATAATATCCTCTATACTCTTAACCAAAATACATAATACATACTTCTGGATTGAATGACAACATATATTATGGTTTCCTTCTTGTTTGATTGATAGAAGATAATAAAATTATCATAAAGCTTTCTCGAAATGAAATAATAACTCAAAAGAGTCACTTATCTATATCTGATTGAATTAGATTTGCATATAAGATACTTGAATTTCCTAGAAGGTCTCAGCACCCTGCCATGGACCTGGTAATTACGTCCAACGTCCCCCTTCGAGCACCTCCTGCTCCTAATAGTCTCTAGACATGCACTATATGGTTCTTGGGCTTCAAGACTATTGTCCAACCTCAAGTCACATACCAGGTTTCCTGTTTGCCATTGCCATATTCCCACTGGTTCCTCCTGCCCAAATCTAGGAAAATTTTAGCAGCCTTCTGCACTCCTCCCACCCCTCCTTTAGGGAAGGGAGGTGGCAATTGTTTCTCAACTGTTCCAGGAGTTAATGTAATTGTTTCTATTTAGTTTTCTTAATCACACATTAACCAATTTATTTTAACAAATATCATAATGTTCTGGTTTGTTTTCCAATCTTAGTTTCTTAACAGTTTTTCATGTTCTGAAGAGGGCGGTCTGGAGGAACAGCGATCTAGGGCTGCTGAAGAACCTGCAACGGCAGACTTACACAGACCTTTGCAATATTGTCTTCACCGCCAGCAATACGACCATCCATAAAGTTTTAACGACAGAAGAGTCACGCGCATCATGAATCCCCCCCAGGGGGAGGACGTTGCGCCTCCCCCCAATGAAAATGAAACTCTGCAAAAGAATGAGGAAGGTACCAGACAAGATGAACAAAATGGAGACAGAATGGAAATGGATCCACAAAATGCCAAGATGGATGACAAAGAGCATCCCCAAGTCACATCGACCACCTGTAAGCTAGTTGCTGTTGAACGCCCGAAGATAGAGGTCCCAAGTCACAGGATCAATGCTCAGATCCAGTACATGAGAGACCATTTCCTGATAGGCAAATTTATATGACTATGGCCAATAGAGAAAGCACTGCATGGTTGGATAGCAGCTAAATGGAAGTCGAAAGGACACATAACCCTGCAGGCAGGACCTAAAGGGTTCTTCACAGCCATCTTTAACTACTTAGAGGATCGAAACAAAGTCCTAGATGGAGGGCCCTATTTCTTCAACGCAGCTGGCCTGTATCTGCGAGACTAGGTTGAGTGATTTAACCCGGACAAAGAAGACCTCAGTTGGGCACCACTCTGGATTCGTCTCTATTCACTTCCCCTGGAATAATGGGACGAAGAATCTTTACAAGACATTGGGAATGGTCTCGGTGAATTTATCAAAATTGCAGAGGAGACAAAACTCTGAAGATACACTTCCTATGCCCGAATTTGCGTTTATATGCATCTCAGCAAGGCACTTCCAGATGCGGTAAGTCTCTATCATGACGTTGTTGAATGGGTTTATTTAATATATTATGAACATGTTCCATTTAGATGCAAGAGATGCCATGCCCTGGGCCATTTGTTTTGGGACTGTCCTTTAAATCAGAAACCCTCAAATCCCTCAGCCCCTAATAAGTCTGATTCGGATGGCTTCACTAAAGTCGCCAATCGTAGAAAAAAAAAAAAAAACCTGCTTCAAACCCTAAGATGCCTCATGCTAGTTCATCCAAGCCTTCTACGAGCAATAGTTTTGAAGCGTTGGCCCAACAGGATGATCATAACTCTGAAATCCCCGCATCCTCAGAGGGGGAACCCAAGAAGGACAAACAATCTGCCCATTTCGATTCCAAGAAATCCCAAAAAGATCCCCTACCCACAGATCTTTTCTCCTCTACCCTGCATAAAGTCCCAGCTTGGAACACTCAAGGAATGGAGGTAGATAACATGTAGCCTGCTTCTATAATGGCAACAAAAACAACAGAAGGAATAAGTGATACTTAGCACATGGAAGAGGAACCAGAAAGCATAGATATTGGGGATCTGGGCATTCTTGGCCTAGAGCAGGCATGCAAAACAAAAAATTATGACAAAATCCCAGAGAGACAACTGGAGAATTTGGAAGTGATCATCTCACAGGCACAAAGGAAAAAATCCCTAGGCATTCAGACTAGAGGCCTTTGGGATGGGAAAAATGTCACCAAAGACAACAAAAAGCGAGGAAGGAAAACAAATCTCCACCGAAAAATCCGCATCGGGGAAATGTTGGTGGAGTCAGGAAGATACTCCAAGGTCACAAAGTATTACAACTCTCTCCCCAACATTCCATCATGAAGCTAATATCATGGAATATCAGAGGGCTCAATGGCCCCAAGAAAGGCAGACTGATTAAAAATATGATACAGCAAGAGAAGCCACAATCCGCTTCTTGCAAGAAACCAAATGCAATTCTACCTCTCTGGACCGCATTGCAGCAAAATCCTGGCCAGGATGTCTCGCAGCTGCAGTGGACGCCTCTGGTGCTTCAAGAGGCCTAGCAGTCATTTGGGACGCACGCACCATTACGCTCAATAACATCCATGCTAGCAAGCATTTTATTCAAGCTACTTTCCACATCACAGGGACCAGTATACATGGTCATTTAACCAATGTATATTTTCTCCAGGAGGCTATGTACAAGACAGAAATTCTGAATACCCTATCTGTAATCAATGCTGAAAGAATTCATCCGCTTTGGATTGTTGGGGGTGACTTCAATATGATAACCAAGCTGGAAGAAAAACGGGGAGGCAGGAATAGACTAGACAAGGAAAGTAATAATCTAAAAGAGTTCATTCAAAACAACTAGCTCATTGACATGCCATTCAACAATGGACTTTATACTTGAAATAATAAAAGAGCAGATTCGCATCAGATTTCTTCACGTCTAGACAGATTCTTACTCTCAGACAATGCAATCCATCTAGGAGGAGACCTCTCAGCTAAAATATTGCCACTCTCAGGATCAGATCACAGGCCAATCTCTCTCCAATGGTCTCGTCCTGGCAATACCACCCACAGGCCATTTCGCTTTGAGGCTTTTTGGATGGCACATCCAGATTTCATCAACCTAATAAATTCATAATGGAATAACTTCTCTCCTCCAAACGGTACAAAAATGTTTCAATTTCAGCAAAAGCTTAAACACCTCAAGAGTAAAATAAACAATGGAACCATTCTTCATTTGGTAACATTTTCTAGGCTCAATTTTCTCTCGATCAAGACATGAAACGACCGCAGCAAAGGATCATCACAGAAGGCAGATCAGAGGACTTGTCAAAACAGGAAAAGACTCTTGAATATCATATATCAAAGAGGGAAAAACAGGAAGAAACGCTCTGGAGGCAAAAATCGAGAATTAGATGGCTAAAGGAAGGAGAAAAAACACAAAAAAAATTCACCGAACTACTATTCAACGAAGAATGAATAACAGCATCACTCATATCCAAAATGAGCAAGGGGTAAAGGTGGAAAAACATGAAGAAATCGAACACAAACTTCTCAACTACTTCAAGCAGGCTCATCAAGAACCACAGGTTGACAGATCGCAAGCCATAGAAAAAATTACTAGGAACATTCCAAAAGTCATTACAGAGGAGCACAACCAACTCCTACTCAGGCCAGTCGACTTACAAGAGGTGGAAATTGCAATACGTCAATTGAAAGAGGGGAAGGTGCCTAGCCCTGACGGTTTTACTTCAAGTTTTTTTCACAATTTCTAGGAGCTGATAAAAATGGAAGTCTGGCAGGTAGTTGAGGAATCGAGAACTTTGAGATGGATGCTTCCAGCCATGAATGCCACATTCATCGCCCTTATCCCCAAGGAAGCTCAATCCAATACCCCTGACAAATATCGGCCTATTGCCCTGTGCAATGTAATCTACAAGATTGTCTCCAAAATCATTGCTTCAAGACTCAAATCGTTGCTCCCCCTTCTCATTTTGCCCGAGCAATCCAAATATGTGGAAGGAAAGCAGATTACGGATGGCATCATCCTTACTGATGAAATCATCCACTCCCTGAAGCACTCCAAAAAGTTAGGTATGCTCCTTAAAATAGATCTCTCAAAAGCATTTGATAGCTTAAGTTGGTTGTATATTCAAAAAACTCTAATTGCCTTTGGTTTCGCTCTCCCCTGGGTAAGATGGGTAATGAGTCTCATATCTTCCTCCTTCTTCTCTATTTTGATCAATAGTATTCCCTTCTCCCCTTTCCATCCTTCCCGAGGAATCAGACAAGGAGACCCTCTCTCCCCTTTCCTCTTCGTTATTATGGCGGAAGGTCTTGGCCGAAGCATTAAAAAGGCTCTGCAATCCCAGCATCTAAGAGGCTTGTCCTTTCATAACACCCCTCCTTTCACCCACCAGCAATTCGTGAATGACAACATGCTTTTTGGTCATCCTTCAGTCCAAGAAGCACGTCAATTCAAATCCCTACTGATGGATTTTTCGGATGCCTCTAGCGCAAGAATAAATAATGCCAAATCCCAAATTTTCTTTTTTCATACCCCTGTTGTTACCCAAGCTTCCATTGCATGCATTCTTGGATTCTCTATTGTTGCCCTCCCTTCCAAATATCTTGGAGCTCCCATGACTGACTCTGCCCTGAAGCACTCATCTTGGAGGATGCTATTAGAAAAACTGGAGGCACGCCTCTCCTCCTGGACTCATAGGGCCCTCAATATGGCCAGTCGTCTAGTCTTAATGAAAGCAGTTCTCCAATCAATGTCGTTGTATCTCTTCTCGATCCTAGCTACACCCAAATGGGTTCTCAAAGAAATCAAACATATCCAACGATCTTTTTTGTGGGGCAGCTCAGGACAACGTCGCAAATGGACTCTGGTCAAATGGGACACAGTATGCCTACCAAAGTGTGCAGGTGGAACTGGATTGCGAGATCCTTATCATAGAAATGAGGTCATGGGTGCTCACATTTGGTAGAAATGGCTTATCACGCAGTTCACCCCCTGGGCCACCCTCTCGACAGCAAAATATGCCAGTAATCAACCTACAGAAGAACTAATCCGAATTTCAAAAGTCAGCCCGAGTTCTTTAATCTGGAATGTGGCCAAGCAACACAAAATCTTAATTCAGTAGCATAGTTTCTGGGAAGTTAAGGATGGCAACACAGCTCAATTCTGGGAAGATTCTTGGCAGCAGCAACCCAAGTTAAAGGACCTAATCTTACCTCATCAAATTCCGGAGTAGGAATTGCAGACTTCTGACAAAGTCAAGCTTTTCTGAAACCCTTCTACAACACAGGGGTACAGGCAATGGATTTGCACGGACCACATCTTAAGACATGGAACGGAATTAGCTCAACAGGTTCTTGGTACAAAATTAACGAAGAGAAGAATACAACATTCAGATGAAAGAGATGTTCTTAGATGGGGCTATGAAGAAAAAGGAACCTTCACTACTCGGGAGTCTTATAACATCATCATTAAGGAACATATTTTCAAAGATCCTCTCTGGAACAAAGTCTGGGACCCCACTATTTGGCCGACAGTTTCCACCTTTCTATGGCTTTTATGTCAAAACAAAATCCTTACATGGGACAATCTTTAGAAGAGAAACTTCCACGGGCCCTCCTTTTGTCCCAACTATAAACAAGAAGAGGAATCCATTAAGCATCTTATGCACTCTTGTCAGCTAGCACACAAGCTCTGGGAAAAAGTCAGTTTTAGATGCCAAAAGGATGGATGGATCCAAGGAGATATTATAGCCACTGTTCATAATTGGGCTCGGAACCCATTTAAAAGCAAGATTTTAAACTTCTTATGGAAGCTTATTCCAGGCTTTCTCATGTGGACAATATGGAGGGAGAGAAACCGACGAATCTTCAAGGATCAATCCTCGCCCTTGGAAACTCCTTGGAACACTGTTTGTCAAAATATCAAGGAAACTTTACTTCTCCAAACTTGGAACAAGGAGGACTTTCCCTCACTCCCTCAGGAACAAAACATATGGGTAAACTGGAACCTTCAGTGGAATCAAGAATTGATAATCAAAGGAAAAACTCCAGCAAAGAGCAGGACACCTGAAAAGTGGCTTCCTCCTCCCAGTCACATGTTCCAGCTAAACTTTGATGGAGCCTCGAAAGGGAATCCAGGAAAAGCAGGATTTGGGGGAATATTCAGAGATCATAAGGGAGCTCCCCTTCTAACCTTCTTAGGTTCAAATGGATGGGACACTAATAACTCGACAGAATTAGAAGGACTATGGCAGGGACTCCTTCTAGCTCAAAATCATGGTTTTTTTCCGCTTATTATAGAAGGCGACTCGCAAATCCTCATAAACATGGTCAACAAAATTATGCAAGGAACACCTTCAAGCAAAGTGAGCAACAGTTGGAGAATGGCAAGTCGACTAGAACTTATTGAAATCTGGCTCTCTTCCCACAGAGCAGTCAATCTTAAGCACATACGTCGGGATGGAAATAAAGTGGCTGACCTATTAGCTAATATAGGAGTGGAAAGTGGGAGGGATCTCCATACAGGTTTGCTTTCTACGCTAGCCACTGAAAACCAGTTATTGGAATACAAGGAACTAGTGAAGAGTGAAATGGCATAGGAAGAAGAAGCGCACCCGAATGCGAGTGAACTCCGAGAGCCTTAATGACGAGCTGACGAATTGACGGCGTTCGGACCAGCCAGATGGTGGCCAGCGCACCATCCCAAGCTCACTTGAGGCGAACGCAGGCCCGCCTGCATGAAGCTTTTAATGGTCGCTCAGGCCGAGAACCGGACGCAGTATGTATTAACATGGAACCCATCAATCCCTCAGTTTGCCCTCCCTCCCTCAGCATTTGCCCGCTCCAAGCCGGAAATCCCTGCAACAGAACTGTTACCGGGAGCCGTTGTTGGCTTTTGTGTTGTATCGACCTTGGAAATGGGCATCATTACTCTCATTCAAGGCACTGCCCTTTGAATCCTGTCCAGGAGCCCTCTGTTCAATCTCTGTTATTCTTCCCGGCTTCTTATTCTTCTGAACTCCACTCCCACCACATTTCTATGGTCCTTCATCGTATAAGGAGCCGCAAAGGAGGTACCCAAGGAAAATTCTCCTCTGAGCCACCACCACCACCTGACTCACCACCTCCTCCCCAGGAAAATTCTCCCCCTCCCAGCTCGCCCCGCAGACATTATCCTCACACTCGCAGTGGTAGGGGTCGTGTGTAGGCTTCAATGGCCGAACACAGAGATTTCAGGCTTCATACTGCCACTTTTCCTTTGCAACCCAATTCGGTTCCTCACTCGACTCAATTCAGGCTCTAGAGCAACCTGAACAGGCCCATCATAACTGCTAATGTTACCATAGTTTTCTTAGAATAAAATGAACAGTACAGTGCTCCTGTGAGAAACTCTGAAGAGCAACCTCAGGAGGACCGCATCCTTGGAGTTAGTCGTGGTTCTGAGCAGCTCTCGACGGAAGAAGGTAGGGGAACTCGGCATGGCAGACAACATGCGGAAGGTGAAAACACTGGCGACACTCGGAAATCAGGTGGAAGCTCAATCGAAGCTTCAATATTGATGGCAATTGCCAGCAGTTCGAGCGACACCCTTCTGGCAAGGGAGCCACCAGGTGGCAAGGTGGATGGCGACATGGCGAAGGAGGACAAGGTTTGGTACGGGAACGCTTGCCCCATTGTTGAGGAGCCTCCTGACCAGGATGAACCCAAGTGATGCCACGTGGCCACAAACGCGCCAACTCAGGTTTCTGTTGCTGACGGGTTAGGTCCAGTCTCTTGTTGTTTTGATTTTTGTCTACATGATAGGCAGTTATGTCTTGTTTTCAACTGCTTCAGATGGTGTTGTGTCAAATCTTTCTTCTAGTGTTGTCGGTGTTGGGTCTAGGTCTTCTATGTGGTTTTTTGCTATGTTAAACTGGTTTCCCCAAATATGGGGCAGTTATGATACTCAGGATGAACTCTGCTGATCTCGGCTAAGGCTGCGACCTCTTTGTAATATTATTTTTGTTCCTTTTAATAGAATTATCCTTATAGAGAAAAAAAAAAAAAAAAAAAAAAATCTTAGTTTCTTAACAATTGTGTTAAGCAAAATTAAAAGTTCAATGTAAAACTTCGTAAAATAAAAGTAAATATTGAGCAACAAGGGGTGTTACACCCCCCCCCCCCCCCCCCCCTATGAGGAACTCCATCCTCGCTGTTCTTCTAAGGAAATAGTGTCAGGTAAGTCTATAGCATGGTCTCCTCTTCCTCCCAAGTGGCCTCTTCTGGGCCAAAGTGCTTCCATTGCACTTTAACTTGGGGTATGGTTCGCTTCCGTAATATGGTTTCTCTTCGATCTAGAATACGAAGAGGTTCTGCAAGGAACTCTCCCTCGGGCTCGACCTGCACAATTTACAACAGGTTGTTAGATTTGCACCAAACAACAATTTTAATGTCACATGTTCATTTGTTTTATATATATATTTTTAGCAAAGAGACATAAAAAAAATTATGAACCCAAATGTGGCCCGGGAGTGCTAATTTGTATGCCACTGGTCCAATGTGTTCCAATATTTGGAACGGTCGGCAGTATCGAGGTGCCAGTTTGGCGCAACCCTTCCACTATAAGGTGTTTTTTCATGTTTTAACATTTAAATACACATGGTCCCCTAATTGAAAGTCGTTACAAGTCCTCTTTTTATCCGCATAAACCTTTTGTCTATCCTGAGCGGCTTTTAAGTTCTGGCAAACCTTTTTCATTGTGGCCTCCATTTCAGCTAACATATCCAAACCCAATGCTAACTTATTAACTGGGTTATTCCAGTCTGTGGGTACCCAACACTTCCTTCCATACAACACCTCGAAAGGGCTCATGCCCAAAGATTCATGGTGGCCATTGTTATAGGTGAATTCCACTAAATGGAGGTAGTCGTCCCACTTGTGTGGTTGTTGCATGACAAACATCCTTAACATGTCTTCTAGAACTTGATTCACTTGTTCCGTTTGGCCATCTGTTTGCGAATGGTAGGCAGTACTGAATTGAATCTGGGTCCCCAATCCAGCAAAGAGTGTTTTCCAAAATGCGGATGTAAACTTTACATCCTTGTCGGAAATCACTACCCGAGGGATTCCATGTAATCGGAAGATTTCCCACATGAATATGTCTACAATCTCCACAGCCTTGTAGGTGGAGTTCACAAGTATAAAGTGGGTTGTTTTACTTAGCTTGTCCACCACCACCATTATTGAGTCGTGTTGCTTCTTAGTGCAGGGTACTCTAGTAATAAAATCTAGAGTGATGGTCTCCCATTTCCACTCGGGGATGGGTAATGGTTGCAGTAGTCCAGCGGGATGTTGACGCTCTGCATTCACCAACTGACACTCCAAACACTTTGATAAGTATTCTGCAACAATCTTTCTCAAACCTGACCAGAAATAACTTTTTTGGATAGTTGTCAGAAGTTTTTGGCATCCTGGGTGAACGACATAAGATTTCCTGTGAAATTCATCCAATAACAATTTTTTGACAGAGTTTTGGTTGGGAATATAAATCTTGTTTTTGAATGTCAACATTTCATATGAAGTTATATCATAGTCTAATTGTTTTCCCCCTTTTAATCCTTTGTTGTTTGTTGCCACAGAAATGCATATTCTGGGTCTTTGTGGGATGCTTCCCTGGTAATTTCTGGAAGTTTAGACTATATTTCACTGAATTGTATTTCATATACACAATGCATTTTCCTGCTTAATGCATCAGCCACTCTATTTTCTTTTCCTTTAAGGTGCATCATCTCGAAGTTGAATTCGCTCAAAAAAGTAGTCCACCTGGCCTATCAAGCATTTAAACTGGTTTTATTAAACAAAAAACATTAAACTACTATGATCAGTTACCAACATAAACTTCTTTCCTAGAAGGTAGTGTCGCCACATTTTAAGTGTGTGCACTACTGCGGTTAGTTCCATATCGTAAGCAGAATACCACTACTCATAGTCCTTCAGCTTACACGATTCATATGCTATGACCTTCCCTTCTTGAGTCAAAACACCACCGACCCCTTCTTTACTTGCATCTGTGCATACCACGAATGACTTTTCTGAATCTGCTACTTTTAGCACCGGTGCAGTGGTGAGTAATTGTTTTCACTGTTTAAAACTTTGTTGGCAATCTGCTGTCGAATTAAAGGTACGTCCCTTTTTTTGGAGCGAGGTCATAGGAAAAGCTATTTTTGAAATTTTTAAAATGAATCGGTGGTAATATCCTACCAAGTCCAAAAAGGACCTAATGTTTGCAACATTTTTCGGGGTTGTCCATTCCATAATAGTCTTGATCTTTTCTAAATCTACCACTATACCCTCAGCTGATATAACATGGCCCAAATACTGAATCTTGTCTTTATAAAAATCGCACTTTCTATATTTGGCATACCACTGATTGTCTCATGAAATTTGCAAAACCATTTTCAAGTGTTTTTCGTGCTCTCGCTGATTTTTTGAATAAATTAATATATCATCAATAAAAATCAGTACAAACTTATCTAGGAAGGGCTAAAATATGTTGTGCATCAAACTCATGAATGTGGTTGGGGCATTTGTAAGGCTGAAAGGCAGTACTACAAACTCGTAATGCCCATATCAAGTTCGGAACGCAGTTTTACAAATATCTTTATCCTTAATTCGGATTTGGTGATAGCCGAACCTTAGATCAATTTTTGAGAATACGCTGGCCCCTTGCACTTGGTCAAATAAGTCGTCAATACGAGGTAAAGGATACCTATTTTTTATGGTAAGTTCATTTAGTTGTCGGTAGTCGATGCATAGCCTTAAGGTGCAGTGCTTTTTTCTAACAAACAGTACAGGAGCTCCCCAAGGTGATACACTGGAGCGAATGTATCCTTTATCAAAAAGTTCTTGAAACTGCGTTTTGAGTTCTGTTAATTCTGGGACACTCATGTGGTAAGGAGTCTTCGTAAAAGGCGCTGCTCCAAGCATTAGTTCAATGGTAAAGTCAATATCATATCTAGGTGGCAATCCAAGAATGGATTCCGGAAATACATCCTCAAAGTCCTAAATTACAGGAATACTTTCTAATAAAGTCATTTTGTTTTTGTCATTAGAGTACCCAACTTGGATAGCATAAATTTGGCAGACTTTCCTTATGCATTTTCCTAGCTGATTTGCAATAATAGGGCGCAACTTCAAATCTTTCTTGATTCCCTAAATTTCTTTTCTTTGC
Source organism: Pinus taeda (assembly GCA_000404065.3). NCBI lineage: Eukaryota > Viridiplantae > Streptophyta > Pinopsida > Pinales > Pinaceae > Pinus > Pinus taeda. The sequence continues at coordinate 93,128 of APFE031585152.1, read as the reverse complement.
CTTGATTATGTAAGGTAGCTTACAGATTCCTCCTTAAAGTCTACCAGGGACCAGCATCCTTCCAACCAGTGCATGTCAATTAGTACATCATATGAACCTAAGGGTAGTATGTTTAAGTTAACATGGATGGACTGTCCTGAAATTTTTATAAGAGAGTTTTCTATTTTCAGACTCCTTTCTCTTAGCTCCTGTGGCTAATTGGACCAGCCATGATTTATTAAATCTGCGGTTTGGTAGCTGGTATTTCTCAATTACTTTGGGGCTAATATAACTTAGACTAGCACCCGGATCAAATAAAACAGAAACAAGTTGATAAACAATCATACCTTCACATAACATAAACAAGTTGATAAACAATCATACCTTCACATTCGATCATGGCAAGCCGGTATTCTACTTGGTGATCGTCCAGAGCGATGTTAATTCTGAGCATACTTCTTGCTATATTTTTGACAGTGGAGGCTTCCTGCATATTGGAGAATTGTTCCATTCGAGATCTCTGCGAGCAGTTCTTATAATAATGAAACTCCCCACATCCCCAGCATTGCAAAGGTTGTTTTAGCAATTGATCAGTTGCAGGTTTACTGATGCCCTCTAACTGTTTACTTTCGATGTATGCTGGAAATCTAGGCGGATTCCTACTAAATTTCCCAAAGGTTCTTTGCTAATTGTTCCGACCATTTACTAATTTCTGGTGTCTGTTTGGGGGTATATTCTTCATTCTTCTGTTGGAAGTTCCCTTGGGTGCCTCACTTTTCTGCTTCACCTGCTTGTAAAATATAATGGCTTTTCGTACCACGTCATCCATCATTCTAGGATAATCAAATTCTAATTTCTCTTCCATGAAATTTGGCGGACTGCTAATAAATCGCTGAAGGTGGTTCCTAAATCTTTTCTTCATCTCTCTGCAGTTTTGTTGTTGAATCTACTGGTAGGTGTCATCTCGGCATCTTTGTTGTTAGATAATTTATTACACAAATTCTTATTTTCATTTATCAGTCTCCATTGCAGAAAACCGTTTTGTAGTCGAGAAGTATTTTTTGATTTGAAGGATTGATCTTTTTGTAGACTTGTGATTATTATGATCGTTAAGAATGCAGAGGAGCTTGCGTTTTCTGTTGCACAGTTCGTCGAAAGCGAGGGTGCATTGGAGACCTATTATATGTATCATGGAGGAACAAATTTTGGTTATTCAGCAGGAGGCCTTCTTATTACTGATAGCTATGACTATGATGCTTCCACTGATGAATATAGCATTTTGAAGCACCCTGAATGGATCACCTTAGTGAGCTACACAAAGCCATTAAATTTTGTGAAGTAACATTGGTTAATGTAGATCCGAAATACGCATCTCTGGCCCTGGACTAGACGCACATGTTTACTCGGTGGGACAGGAAATATGTTGAACATTTCTTGTGAAGTATATGACGCAACTGTGAAGTTCAATGGGAACGCTCATTATTTGCCTGCGTGGTAGGTCAGAATCTTCCTTGATTGCAAAAATGTGGCCTTTCACAGAGCAAAAATGTGGCATTTCCCAGAATAATTACGTATAAATGAAGCGAACAGATCAACCGTTGACAGGATCCGTTTATGTGAAAACAGAATATTTTGGAATGATAAGGTCAAAAATGTGGCCTTTCACACAGCAAAAATGTGGCCTTTCCCAGAATACTTATGTATAAATGAATCGAACAGATCAACCGTTGACAGGATCCGTTTATGTGAAGACAGAAGATTTTGGAATGATAAGGTCAAAAATGTGGCCTTTCACACAGCAAAAATGTGGCCTTTCCCAGAATACTTATGTATAAATGAATCGAACAGATCACCCGTTGACAGGATCCGTTTATGTGAAAACAGAAGATTTTGGAATGATAAGGTCAAATTGGAGTACGCAAATCACCAGCCTGATTTAGTTGAACAGAGACACAATTGAAGACTTCAGCAACTAGTCATGGTACATGGACCCAAGCCTATCAAGACAAACTATTTCTCATCATGGGAGTAAACTGATTTTCCATTAGCAAATATTTGGAAATTTGAACAAACCAATCCACAATGCTCTCATCATGGGAGTAAACCGATTTTCCATTCGCAAATATTTGGAAATTTGAACAAACCAATCCACAATGCCCTCTCTTTTTTTAAGTAATAGAAGCACATGTGCTTGTATTTGATTTTGCACCATTTAATTACCAACATGAAATCAGTAAATTGCTCCATATCTAGCCACACTTATCAGATGGATCTTACATATAAGATACCATAGAACGTAAGATCTTAGATACACATGTATCAAGGAACTCTTAGAAATATAGCTCCAAAATAAGACACCTAGATACGGGCAAATTGATGGGTATATGTGGGGCATTAATACTCTTTGTATTTGCTTTGTGAGCTTCATATCTCGAAGTGAGAGAGAAGCACCTTAGATACACATATGTATCAAGGAACTCTCAGAAATATAGCTCCAAAATAAGACACCTAGCTACGGGCAAATTGACGAGTATATGTGGCATTAATTCCTCTTTGTATTTGCTTTGTGAGCTTCATATCTCAAAGTGAGAGAGAAGCCTCCAAAAATTGGCGTATGCCGCTAATAGTGGCCAACACACGGTATTCTTTAGTAAAAGGCGAAAGAATAGTTCGCTTTGTGTTGACCACACGGCTCCGTGTATTTTAACGTCATTCGGTCGCTTATTTGTAGTCCGTCCTCTGTCGCTTCTTAATATCACAATGAATGTGGGATGGGACGCGACAGGCTAGTACTATACACACCTCACTTTTATTTATTGGTTATGTATGCATAAGATAACGACGAATGGATTCGGAAAGCCTACGTGGATTCAACCAAAACAAATAATCGAATCGAAATGCTACATCTCTCTTACATGCAGATCTTGTACACAGAACAGTTGACGGTAGCCTTATTAAATATGCAGCCTCCATCAAATATGTTTGGCATGTGATTCGTCTGTCTGTTGACGTTCACCTCGAAAGGCAGAGCGGAGGACACAGCGCGCTGACGTCACTCAAAAATGGACATAAAAAGTTTAATATTAACTATATATATAAAACTGAATAATGTATCCCGTATGGAAAAACTAATACAACTCAATCGATCCTGACGTCAAACATGATAATAATACTAAGTTAACCATTTAAATTTATAACAATACTTTTTTATAAAAATTTAAAATTTAAGTAAATTTGTATTTTAATTTAAGATAAAATTAGTGTAGTTACATAAAATAAATGGTTGTGATGGAATATTTATTAAAACACTTCTTCACCTATGTTGCATATTGGTCATAATTTTAAAAACATTATAACAAATAATATTTATAATTTATTAAAATACTATTAATTTATTAAATTAATAATAAGAATTAATATAGGGGAAGAATTAATATAGGGGTGGCAATAGCCGGAGAAGTGATTCTTGGTCTCGGTCTCAACGTACAAACAGAGATACAATTTGCATAGGGTTTTTTTGCATATTGTTAATTGTTTTGATGAAAAGAATTCAATAATAACATAACCAAGAAAAGACTATAACCTAAGAAGTAAAAGTATATCACAAACAATTATCCAGCAAAGAAATCTTTTAACTATTCATGCCCTAGATTTCTCTGAGGTGGAATCAGAGCTTAGGTGCTAAAGTCATGAAGGGGCATTCAAGCAAGTAGACATGAGAATCGAGAACAAAGAAGAGGTCATCTACCAAAACCCTAGATTGAAGAAATATAATCTAGCAAAAGTGTTAAAGTCAAGAAGAGGCATTCAAGCAAGTAGACATGAGAATCGAGAACAAAGAAGAGGTGATCTACCAAAACCCTAGATTGAAGAAATATACTCTAGCAAAAGTGCTAAAGTCAAGAAGGGACATTCAAGCAAGTAGACATATGAGAATCGAGCCTCAAAGAATGAAGAAGAGATGATCTACCAAAACCATAGATTGAAGAAATACGCTCTAGCAAAAGTCTTGAAATAATATTCAAAAAGAAAGCACAAAAAAAGACCGAAACCCTAGAAGCACTTCAAAGAACATCACTCATACATCACCAAAGAAGTGGAATCTCTTCAAATCTAAGGAAGGTTAGATCAAAAGAAAATCTTCTCTCTATTGAAGAAAGGATCTCATTTGGAAAAAGATCATCCTAAAGAAGGCAGTCTTCCCTATCCAAAGTAAGAACCTTCTTAAAAGGACGATCTGAAGCAACAAGTTCCTCATCAAGTTGAAGATATTCTCTTTACAAGTAAATACCTTGTTAATCTAATCTAGTAAAAATGACTTCATGCTTCAAGAACCATACCCTAATTGGGATATCAAACTTCCTTGCATGGAAAAGAAGGATAGACATAGTCCTCAAAGTAAATGAAGTTATTGATCATGTCCATATAAACGTATCCAAGCCATCAGGAGAACAAACATTATCGGAATACACGGAAAGGGATCTCAAGGCTCCCTTAAATTAAACTAACATAAATTTATCTTAAACAACATATCTTAATACCAATATTTTTTTTGTAACCTTGGTAAGACTAAATTCTCTTAACACCATCCTTGCAATTGAACGAGCAAGACCCGTGAACCTAAAACCAACTCTTTTAAACAGGAAAGTGGTTCCTAACTCTTTTCTTCATCTGTCTGCAATTTTGTTGTTGAATCTACTGGTAGGTGCCATCTCGGCATCTTTGTTGTTAGATAATTTATCACACAAATTCCTATTTCTATTTATCAGTCTCTATTGCAGAAAAACCTCTGGTAGTCGACAAGTATTTTTTGATTTGAAAGATTGATCTTTTTGTAGACTTGTGATTATTATGAACGTTGGGAATGCAGAGGAGCTTGCGTTGTCTGTTGCACAGTTCGTCGAAAGCGAGGGTGCATTAGAGACCTATTATATCGGAGGAACAAATTTTGGTTATTCAGGAGGAGGCCCTTTTATTACTGATAGCTATGACTATGATGCTTCCACTGATGAATATAGCATTTTTAAGAAAACCTCAATGGATCACCTTAGTGAGCTACTCAAAGCCATTAAATTTTGTGAAGTAACATTAACCGTAGATCCCAAATACGCATCTCTGGCCCTGGCACTAGACGCACATGTTTACCCGGTGGGACAGGAAATATGTTGAACATTTCTTGTTAAGTATATGACTTCACTGTGAAGTTCAATGGTGTTGGACATTTCTTGTTGTATATCACTGTGAAGTTCAATGCCAACACTGATTATTTGCCTGCGTGCTGTGTCAGCATCATGTGACCTTTTATATATATAATATAACTCCAAAATAAGACCCCTACAGCATCTTCCTTAATTGCAAAAATGTATTGCTCCAAAATAAGACACCTACGTACCTGCAAATTGAAGCTTTATATAGGGTGTGCATTGATTTCTCTTTGTATTTGCTTTGTGAGCTTTTAATATCTCAAGTGAGAGAGAAGCCTCCAAAAATTGGCGTATGCCGCTGATAGTTGCCAACACACGGTATTCTTTAGTAAAAGGCGAAAGAATAATCCGCTCCGTGTTGACCACACGTCTCCGTGACTTTTTTTCATCAATCGCCCGCTTATTTGTAGTCCGTCCTCTCTCCCTTCTTAATTTCACAATGAATGTGGGACAAACTATCACAATACACACCTCACTTTTATTTATTCAAAAATTGATATTGCTAGTAAATTTGTTAAGGTGGAATATAAAGCAGCGCATCTGATTCAACAAAAACCAAGTATGTATTTCTGGGTAGTAAAATGTTAAATCAAGTATGTATTTCTGGGTAGTAAATTGTTAAGTGATAAGTAATATTACTTATGGTATTCTTTATTTACATATATAAATTGTGTAAATATAATTTTTAAATTTAATTAATTAAAATGATATATGTCAACACGAAATTATTTAAAAAAATAAAATAATATAAATTCAATAAAAATTTATATGAAAAATATTATATATGAGAATAGTTAACATTAGATCTTTTCAAAAGAAACCACAAAGTTAGAGTGTGAAATAATGATTAAATTAAACATTTGAAAATGATTTCTCAGATGAGAAACAGTTTACTAATGCCCATGATCATCTCAATCTTCATGTCTTTTGCTTTAATTAAAAATGTAAGAGGTTAAACTAGCAAACTAATAGAGTTCGACTTAAAATATAATGCATACTTTTTGGATAAGAACATTTAAACGTGGCAGGCACATATTGCAAATCTCTACTTTACATGCCTGATAAGGCAAGACATCATTGAGTATTCTAAAATCATGAGATAAAACAGATCTCAATATTAAAACATGTCGTCAACATACATAATGTGTTTGATCACTTGAAAAAAGAGTGAATTTACTTCAATATGCAAAGCCTTCATGCCCATCCATTTAAAGTCATTCAGAGTTGCAAATGGAAAAGTCAAATTGTCTATTACCTCTTTTATATATATATCTATATATCTTAAAAATTAAAATATCAAATTTATAGAAAATCTATTTTTATTGATTTGATTCAATCAATAAATTATGTTGGTTCATTTAAAAGTCTTTCAAACTTACTAATAGAACTTGACTTGATATGCACAACATATATATATATTTTGCTATTTTGCTTTTAAGCTCTTCAGTTAGGATATGACATATCTTTAGAGTTACAAGGAGAATATGCCATAAGTTTAGACTACGTGTGTGTTGGTATTTTCAATGGAGTTAGATGAATTTTGTAGGGGTTTTCGTCTATATTTTAAATTTCTTTTTTTTTAATAGAAGACGCTTTATCTATTTTTTTGAAAATAATAAAATAATAATAATAATAATAATATCTATTTCTTGATCCCTATTATCTGTTGTTATTACTATGAGTCTGTGTGGTTCAAGTTTGGGTAGATCTTGTTAATTTTGATGTGGTTCATTGTGTCTTACGCATAGGGGTTTTGCACATGTGCTTTATTGGTTTATTTATTTGTGTTGGCTCCAGCTAGCCCATACTACTTTGTTGGAGATCAGATGCACAGCAAACTAAATCAAATACTCAGCACAATAATCATGCACAGGAAACACAGAAATTAACGTGGTTCACCCAACCAATCTAGGCTACATCCACACAACATAGGCATCGGCAATTTTATTAATCAAACAAGAGATTACATAATTAAATCCTCACAAACTCTCACTCACCCAAACAATCCGAATGGTTGCCTGTTATATAGCAAAGAGAATATAATTGCCTCATAAATCCTCTCAACTCAAATTTAAGATGCATTAACTCCCTCCCAACAAACTGGAGCTAATCTAGGAACTAATTCCTATTGTTGTCATTTACTGAGATTTTTCCTATCTTATGCAAAACAGAAAATCTCAACAATCTCCACCTTGACAACAATTAGCCTAATGCCCTGTTATTATTATTTTATCTTTTCTGCAAGCCAAGAGAAGCCAAACACCAGCGTAGCTTCTCTAACAAAACTGGTTTCGTGAACATGTCTGCACAATTCTCCTTTGTATGCACCTTTTCAAGAGAGACCCCCCTTTCAGTGATAACCTGTCTTACAAAATGGTACTTGATCGGT
>APFE031585152.1:32715-83760 GCA_000404065.3 Pinus taeda | reverse complement strand
TCTTCTCTGTCGAAGAATCTGCTTTTGAAGTTTGTTGCTGTCGCTTCCAGCAGTCCTTCTTTAAATGCCCCGATTTGCCACAAAACCAACACTTTAGCTTACTCTTCTTCCCTTTCGACTTTGAACGTGAGTCGCTCGGCTTCCTGGGGCATCTTTCTTTCGAAGGACCTCTAACTATCATAGCTTCTAATGTAGAGGTTTCAGAATGCGACTTCCTCCTTGTTTCTTCCGAAAGAGGAGCCACCCAACAAATCTACGCCACCATTCACAATACCGCATCTACCATCCGCCTCCTCGCAAGCCAGCCGCCCTTTCGCCTGCTATCAATCAGTCTATCAAGAAGCAGCGAGGGTCTCGATAATAAGGATGCAACTACATCATCAAACTCAATAGTTTTTGATGAACTAAGACTTATAGAAGTAACAAAATGATCCCATGATTCGGGCAACGAGCACAATAAAGTAATAGCTTTATCCTCGAATGGAATTTTTACTTCTATACTTTGTAATTGCACAAGAAGAGTATTAAAAGCATTTAAATGATCAGCAATCGATGTACCTTCCTTCATTCGCAAACTATACAACTGTCGCTTCAGGAGAATCCTATTGGTTAAGGATTTGGTCATGTACAGTTTCTCTAGTTTCATCTACAAACCAGCAGCTGTTGTCTCCGACACAATATTAAACTGGACATCATCAGCTAGACACAGTCGAATAGCACTTATCGCTCTTTCATCCATCTCGGCCCACTCATTATCAGTGATGTTGTAAGGTTGTTTGGATTTTCCCAACAATGCCTTTGCCACGCCATGTTGGACAAGCAAATCATGCATCTTCACTTTCCAGATCTCGAAATTATTCTTGCCATTAAACTTCTCAATTTCAAACCAGGCACTCTGAGTTTTCGCCATCTTGTATCAGCAAAAAACACAATAATCTCCAATACCAGCAAATAACAAAACAAACTGCCTATGCCTTTCTACCTTTGCTTTCAAATATCATGGCTTATTACCATTTAAAAAACATAAAAACAAAATTGTTTTTTAGCCCTGAAATAGTTTAACAGTTTAACAAAGATTGAAAAAATTGCATCCTGCATTCCCCAAACCCATACGTCCATCCTTTCCCATGTTGGTCATCATTTGTTTTTGACCAAAAAAGTAATTGTAGGGATCACTCGTACAACACATAAAAAAAATGCTCGGGGTAGAATTCTCCATTTGATCGCAATTTTATGCAAGATAAGAGATGAATATGCAAGCTAAACGAGGATGCAATAAGGTTATGCTTGCCTTCTACGAATGGGTTTATTTATGAGCATACAGTCAACACAATGTTATGCCATATCCCATGTTTTTTTTTCACCAATTCCAATAGCCATCGAATTGCAACAGTAATACGACACCAGCGCTGTCATACCACGTCCAGCATCAACGAAAAACAAGTTTAAGTTTATTACCGTGAATGTATCTTGCCGACAGAGGCCCCTTCGCTCCAAAGGATTGCACGCCGAAGACTGTACGCACAGCAATACACACACTGCCTCCACGCAACACCAGGCAGTTGTATACAGCATGCAGGCGCACAATTCAATCACACCTCCACTGTTCACTATCGGTTCCTTACACGCAGCGCCAAACCAAGCACACCTCCAGCGCAGAACCAATGCAGTAATACGTGTGAACAGTTTTTAAAAAAAAAATCCACGTTAAAAAACTTCAGTTCTCAATACCTCCACACAAAAAAAAAATCAGTTATGAATCTGGTCCATTGCCTCCACTCGACTAAGTTCCAATTGAATCAAAATGCTGATGAGATGAATCAAGCCCGGGTAACTGGTAACTAAATTGGCAGAGAGCTTAGGACATCTATTGCTCTGTTTCTCTTGAAATCAAACTGATACAGAGTAACATACGCAATGTCAAGGGTTCGAATCGCATGCACCTACCACTTATCACATTTTCAGTTCTGAATCTGCGCTGATCAGAATCGGCCTCCAACGCAGGCTCTGGTCTCCACGCAGCAGGTCAATACCTCAAGTGCCCAGCGCATAACACATCCGGCTCCACCTCTAGCAGACATGCCACGCTTGTTCAATACCGCCTAGTCGAACGCGTAGGCAACAATTCCAACTTCCAGCAGATTTGGACCTGCCATTCCTATGCTGCACCTCCTCCAACGTGCTCTGATACCAATTGTTGGAGATCAGATGCACAACAAACTAAATCAAATACTCAACACAATAATCATGCACAGGAAACAAAGAAATTAACGTGGTTCACCCAACCAATCTGGGCTACGTCCACACAACATAGGCATCGACAATTTTATTAATCAAACAGGAGATTACATAATTAAATCCTCACAAAATCTCACTCACCCAAACAATCCGAATGGTTCCTATTATATAGCAAAGAGAATCTAACTGCCTCATAAATCCTCTCAACTCAAATTTAGGATGCATTAACTCCCTCCCAACAAACTGGAGCTAATTTAGGAACTAATTCCTATTGTTGTCATTTACTAAGATTTTTCCTATCTTATGCAAAACAGAAAATCTCAACATGCTTATATCTTTTGGCCTTTCATTTGTCTTGACCAGTTTAGACTCAATCCCTTCAGTTTAGGTTTGTTGGGGTTTAGTAACCTTGTCAAGCTTCATTCTTGTTGGTGCAAAATGTTGCGGAAACATATGCATAGCCACAAGGGAGCTAGTGGTAGAGGACCGTAATGGCAATTGTATGCCCAGGCCCAAGAAGCCATTGCTATCTTCTGCTTTGCTGCACCTTCTGATATTCATGAAGAAATATGCCAACTTCAAAATCTCACCATTAATGACTGCCAGGTACATTCCAACTCTAAAAATTTTGGAGCAGATAGCCAATTGGGTTTGATCCATAAACAGTCGTGGATATTCCACTGGACAATTCGTCACAACATATCTAATAATATTAGATTAAAACTCTAAAAATTCTACACTGTTACAGTTTATTAAACTTTAAGATTTGTGTATTTAACTGTAATTAGTGCATGCATGTGAATGGACATTATTCAGAAAAGTAGAGAACGACAAAACAAGCACACACACAATCACATACATAAAACAAGACATGTTCTCTGGGAAACCCTTTCGGGAGAAAACCCAACTGGAAGGTGAGGTCGCTTCACTCTCTTTCTCTGTCTGAAAATATGGTTGGAGGTACAAAGAAGTAATGTATGTGTCCCATGGGCTACTACAATGACATATCCTCTTTGTGTGTTCTACCTCCGATCTCTCTTGGCTATCTTTTCTCAACTATGGAACAAAATGCTCTCGAAAGAATGGAATGCCTCTTCCTCTTAGTGGCCCAGTTATAACACAACCTGATAACCTACTAGTGGTTAAGTTTAACTACATCAACTCTTAACTAGAGTTACAAAATAGACTCTTCTAGAGTCTTTTACATCACAAACACGTGGCTAGCCCCTTTTGCATAAATAATGGGGGCTAACGCAGCATCCTCCCAAACTATAGGTGTGAAAACAAGAAGGCCAACTTCTGAGTGGCATATCTTTTGCATACAAACTATGATTGATGCGCTTCTTGCGCCGATTGAAATATCTTTGTGTGTAGAATAGCATGAAAAGATGTTGCATCAAATTAACAAAGTTGTACTCCCAAAAAATGTTGTTTGATGCCTCAAAATGCTCCCGGAAGGTTTCAAAACTCGTTTCGCCAAATTGGGCCCCATTGGTAAAAACGGTCCCCGTGAGCTGATTCCTCATCTTTTTCCACTCCAAATGCATCGACATGGATGAAAAACAATATAATGATCCAATTCGGATCACACCTCCCCATTTTGGAAGGCTTTTGGTCCCCAAAAGCTTTTACTGAATGAGGTGAGGAAATTTGTCCTCCACCTTCTCTCTCGTGTACCATTTAGCTTTGCCTCGAAGTTTTCCCTTCAACCCAATCTTCCAAAGGTCATGATGCCCATGTCTTGTAGTTTTGGACCTCTTATGTAAAGTTGTATCTTCTGTCAAATTTTCCTGAGTGTCTGGAGCCAAATCCTCCACAAAACGAAGAACATGTTCCTCTTCTTGATCTAGCATGGAAGGTCCATAGAGTTTCAAATTCTCTACGCTCACAATTGAGTAAATGCGCATATATGGTGGTAAACTGAGCCGATAGGCATTATCACCCACATAATTTAGTATCTCAAAGGGACCATACCTTAGACCCTTAATTTTCTTATCAGGCCCCTGCAGTCTCTCCTTGTTCAACTGTAGCCATACTCTGTCTCCCACCTTGAATGATTTCTATATTTTGTGATGATCATGCCTAGCCTTATACTTCTCCTACGACTTTTGTATTGTTTCTTGTACATGTAGATGGATCTGCCTAATCTTCTCTATAAATTTTTCAGCCTTCAAAGCGTCTCCTATAAGATCTTCCCTCACTCCTCTTTGCTGCCCATATGCAATATCCAAAGGTGAAGGTGGTAAATATCCAAAGCAAGTCTCAAATGGGGACTTTCTTGTAGAAGTGTGGACTGATCTATTGTAATAATGTTGTATATATACCATATTTTCATCCTAGGTCTTTGGATGCTTCTGTTTGTATCCCCTTAGAATTTGCACCAAAGTCTTGTTGACTACTTTTGTCTTTCCATCTATATGTGGATGGAATGTTGTTGATCTCTTCAACTTTGTGTCTATATTCTCCCACAATGTAGTCCAAAATGCACCGAGAAATCTTGTGTCCCTGTCTAAAATGATGCTCCTTGGTATCACAAAATGCACCCAGGCCTATCCAAATAATAATTTTATTGCTTCTTGTCCGTTGATGGTCTTTTTACAGGGCATCAAAACACACAACTTGCTGAACCTATCAACTGCCACGAACAGGTAGTTATGTCCCTTCATGGTTGTTGGTAAACCTCCCACAAAGTCCATGGAAATGATTTCCCAAGTACGAGTAGGCACAGGTCAGGGATGATACAGACCCTGTTTCATGTTGTTAGGCTTGCTACTACAACAAAGCATGCATCCTCTTATAAACCTAGCTACCTATTCATACATCTTGGGCCAATACACATACCTTTGCAAGTTAGCCATGGTCTTCCCTACACCAAAGTGCCCTGCAACCTTGGAGGTGTGAGCCTCTATGATCATCTGCAATCATTCACCTTTAGGAACACATAGCTTATCCAGCCTATAGAGTAACCCGTCCTAGAGATAGTAGTCTATGGTGATGTCGTCATCGTGCACATGACTCTGAATTTGCAACTGCTATGCATCATGGGTTAATGGCTCCATGTGCACAAGAGTCCCCAAAGTTGTAATCTTTGATGTGGGTGGACTTGAAATCATATTGACCAACTTGTTTGTGCTTCCCTTCTTATACTTGATCGCCAAATGAAACTGTTGTAAAAGCCCCATCCACTTGTACTGTTTGGTATGTTGTAGCTTACTCTGGGCCTGCAATCACTGTAATGGTTGGTGATCTGTGTGGAATTGTCTCCTTTCCCATCAGATAATGCTTCCACTTCTTCAAACAAATGGAGAAACAACAAGATTACTCAATCAGAAACAACGGAATAGATAAAACAATCATTGGAGAACATAAATCACTTGGCATTACATAACAGGCTTAGGCCTTGGCTTGCTTTCCTTGGCCAGAGAAATTACATATTTATAGAGGCAGAAGAAGGATCTAGAATCTTGTATGTGATTCAGATGGAGATCTGGAATGATATAGAAACTAATGGAGGTGTAGAAAGATCTAGAATCCTAGAGATCTAGAAAGATCTGATCTAGAAGGATCTAGAATCCTACGTGAATTTGGCTTCACAGTTAATACTATGCCCACCCAAAAAAATGTGAGACAAGCGAGCAGATGTTGTTCTTGATTCAACCTTGTTAACAGCACCTTGGAAAAGATACTTCCCATTATTGGCCCCTTCTTTGAAGATAAATTCATGGTGCTAAGCGGAGGTGAAAGCAGCACAAAAAATTTCAACCCGAGAGCAGCAGCTTTGAGAAGTCGCTAAGATATCTGGAAATTGTAGAGAGATTTACAGACTTGTGTGGTTTCTTTCTTTTCTGGGGAGTTGTACGCGTTCAGTGAACAAAGAGGTGATGAAGAAGATTGGGTGTTTGTGGTCTTCTTTTCATAGCCTGCTAGTGATGTTATGGGTGTTAAAGAATGGTACGATTGGATTTTTGTAAGCAGAGTTTTCATGCAAGAAATATTTTTTTTATATGTTTAATTAGTCAAATTGATAGGTTAAATAGATAAGAGATGTGTTTCATCAGCAACAAGTTGTGAAAAAAGAGAGGTCAAAATAGCCCAATCATTTTTTCAACATCATACATATCACCTCTAGTTCACTGAACACGTACAACTCCCCCCAAAAGAGAAATCAACCACACAACTTCTCCATAAATCTCTCTCCAATCTCTAGATATCTTCTCGGGTCAAAATTTAATATTATTTTCTAATTATCAAATTAATTAATGGAATAATTATTATTATAGATTCTATCTTAATTTTAAATCTATTAAATATTAAAAGGGATAGAATAGAGCTTAAACTTTTTTTACAACACAAAATTTGAAAAAATATATTCATATTAAGATATTTAATGTTTTTAGATGTTTAATCGATGATGTGTTTAGATGTTTGATAGATGAGCGATTAAGATGGATCTTCTACTGTATATCAACTATATATTCAGCATGGAAAAAATTATATATGTTCATTTTCAGAATATATATAATTAGCAAAATTAATGGTGAAGGAATCTAGGAATTGAAGAGAACCTAGAAATCAACAACCTAAAACAAACTTCACAAAGACTTTATAACATAACAATCACCAATTAAACCCATAAAAACTATTCCACAACATATAATTAATAAGTATATAAAACTTAATAAATTTAATTAATAAATATATAGTTAAAAATGCAAATATTTCTAATATAAATAGATAAATAAATTGATTTGACTATATAAATTAACATAATGATTTATATCGGTAAACATTTATATTTCAAAACTTTATATTTAAATTTAACTAACCATCCCCATAAGGATCAAATCTCTTCTATATGTGAAAAACTCATCTTACTGTTGCAAAACTTGAAAGAAAAAAAAATTATTCAAAAAATATATTTTATATAAAAAATTTATATTATATATATATCATTTTATATAATATATAAAATATAGATACAATGTCTTTGAAAGTGTCATTCTCAATCAAACTACACAATTTTAGATTTACCAATTCTAACAAATACTTATTTAAAAATTATTGATAAACCATTGAATATTTTTATTTTTATTATTATATTTATATATTTATTTATAATTCTTTATAAAACTTATATATATATATATATATGTGCATTTTTTAATATATAAATAGATAACAATGTCTTGAAAGTGTCATTCTCAATCAAACTACATCGTTTTAAATTTACAATTCTAACAATACTTATTAAAAAATTCATTGAAACTACTATTGAATATTTTTATTTTTATTAATATATTTTTAATGTTAAATAAATTTATATTAAGAATGGAATGAATTACTTGCTATATAAAAGAAGTGAGAAATAGGATTAATACACAAGTGAGAAATAATACACAAGTGAGAAATGGAGAGAAATTTAAGCTTAGGGGAGAGGAGGAATGAAGAGACAGAGGGGTGAAGATGAGTGTGAGAGGTAGAGAAGGGTAAGAGAGGGAGAGGGAGACACAAATATGGAGGTGGGAGAGAGAGAAAGAGAGAGGGAGGGACACAGTGAGATGATTGGAGTGCAGAGAGAGAGAGAGATGGGGGAAGAGAGAGGACTTGCAAGAGAGGAGGAGAGAGGGAAGGAAGAAGAAAGACATAGAGAGTGAGAAGTGGAGAGAGAGGGAGTTGCAAGGGAGAGATGGAGAAAGAGAATGTATGTTTAGGGGTGAGATAAAGAGACAAATAAAGAGAGATAGAGAGAAGGGGGAGACAAGGAGAGATAAGGAAAGAGGGAGGGATATAGGGACATATTTGGAGAGAGAGAGAGAGAGAGAGAGAGAGAGAGATGGGGGAAGAGTGAGGATTGGAGGGAAAAGAGAGAGACAGAGAGACAGAGAGAGAGAGAGGCTTGGAGGGCAAAGAGAGAGAGAGAGGCTTGGAGGGAAAAGAGAGAGAGAGGGAGAGAGAGAGAGGATTGGAGGGCAAAGAGAGAGAGAGAGAGAGAAGACTTGAGAGAGAGGAGGAGAGCGATGGGGGAAGAGAGAGGATTGGAGGGAAGAGAGAGAGAGAGAGAGAGAGAGATGGAGGAAGAGAGAGGGAGGTAGGAGAGAAAGGGAGAGAGAGGAAGTACAAGAGAACGGACTTGAGAGAGAGGAGGAGGAGGGAGGGAGGGAGAAGTGGAGAGAGACTGTGTATGTTTGGGGTTGAGGTAAAGAGACAAAGAAGGAGAGATGGAGAGAATGGGGGAGAGAAGGAGAGAGGAAAGAGGGGAGGATATAGTAACGGAGCTAGAAAGAGAGAGAGAGGTAAAGAGAGATGGAGTTGGACAGGGAGAGAGGGAGGTAAGAAGAAAGATTTAGAGAGATAAATGTGGAGAGAGAGAGAAAGAGAGAGTGATAAGGAAGATGGAGAGAGAGGGAGAGAGGACAACAAGATGGAATAGAGATAGAAGAAGGGGAGATGGAGAGAAGGGGAAGAGAGAGAGATATATGGACATGAGGAGGGAGGGATAGATAGATATATTGGTGAAAGAGAGTGTATGTTTTGGGGGTGATATAGAGAGACAAAGGGAGATAGAGATATAGATGGAAAGTGAATAAAGGGAAGAAGAGAGATATGGAGAGAGAGAGGGAGGGACATAGAGATTGATAGATATGGGGTGAGAGAGCGGGTGTGTTTGGGGGGTTGAGATAGAGACACAAAGAAGGGGAGATGGAGGGAGATATAGATATAGATGGAGGGGGAGAGAGGGAAGAAGATTTATTGCACTAGATGCATTGATTTCAATTTAGATGGTGATTTCTAATCCTATTTCATTGTTTTCACTAGATGCATTGATTTTAGTGTAGATGTTGATTTCTAA
Organism: Pinus taeda; assembly: GCA_000404065.3. NCBI lineage: Eukaryota > Viridiplantae > Streptophyta > Pinopsida > Pinales > Pinaceae > Pinus > Pinus taeda. The sequence continues at coordinate 74,672 of APFE031585152.1, read as the reverse complement.
TGATATTGGATTGCTTGCACTAGATGCATTGATTTCAAAGTAGATGATTTCTAATCCTATTTTATTTATTTATTAAATACATTGATTTCAGTGTAGATGGTGATTTCTAATCTTATTTGATTGCTTGCTGTAGATGCATTGATTTCAATGTAGATGTTAATTTTTAATAATATTTGATTGCTTGCACTAGATGCACTGATTTCAATGTATATGATTTCTAATCCTATTTTATTGCTTGCACCAAATGCATTGATTTAAGTGTAGTGATTTCTAATCCTATTTGATTGCTTGCACTAGATGCAGTGATTTCATTGTAGATGTTGGTTTATAATCCTATTTTCTTACTTGCACTAGATGCATTGGTTTCAGTGTAGATGTTGATTTATAAACTTATTTGCTTACTTGCACTAGATGCATTTATTTGAATGTAAATGTTGATTTTTAATCATATTTGATTGCTTGCATTAGATGCATTGATTTCATTGTAAATGTTGTTTTCTAACCTTATTTGATTTCTCGCATTAGATGCATTGATTTCAGTGTAGATGTTGATTTCTGATTTGATGTAATTGGACATATGATGGTGCATTATTTTTAAAGTGATTGGATTAATATTGTGCATTTATTTTAGTGTAAGCATAAAAAATTACTAACAATGTACATTGATTTTTGTGTTATATTCAACGCATTAATATTGGAGAGAAAGAGAGACAAGATATGATGTTTACTACAATATCTCAAGCTAAATATTTAACTGGTTTACGATTTAATCTATCATTTCATCTAATTGATATGAAAACACGAAAAAAGTAACAAGGTTGACGAGAAGAATAGTAGAATAAAATAGTTTGAGATTAATCACAATGAAGACTATTTGTAATTTACAATATTCTTAATATCATTGTCACTTTACATTCAAAAATTTTATTTTATCATTTTTCATAATTAAAGTTATTCACAATATTTGTCACTCAACAAACTGAGGTAACTAAGCAAATTTAAAATTAAAATAACCAGATTACTCTGAGACATATTTAGAGTATTTAAAATGATTATATTAATATTAGATGATTTTACATATTTTGATAAAATTAATCATATTTTTTTTTTGTCTCACATGACTGAAACCAGCCTAGATCCATCTTAACTCCGGATCTATCAAGCGCCGAGAGGGGTCAAATCTCTCAAGGTGCAAACCTTTCCTCAAGTTTTGCACTCAAAAAAGAGATTTTCACCTTTCTAGATTGATCCCTCTCGGTGGTATAGATCCGAAGGGCTGGTAAGAAATCTATGTTGGAAAGGTTATAGAATGTGTCGTAAGTGATTTTTCTTTCTTCTAACTTTGAATCGAATTTTGTTTACTAATTTTTATCTTCAATGATATTTTATGTCATGATTCTTCCTAACTTATGCCTTAAGGCATTTGCTTTGCAACATCTGGTGCAATTGCTAATATTATGTCATGTGGGCATTGAAATTGAATGGCATTTTGTTTACTAATTTTTTATCTTCAATGTAATATATTTCATGATTCTTCCTAACTTATGCCTTAAGGCATTTGATTTGCAACATCTGGCACAATTGCTAATATTATGTCATGTGGGCATTGAAATGTTTTATTTATGATTGAGAGTGAGTGAAATATTCTTACCACATTGGGTTGTAATATCAATAACATATTAAGTGACCATAGTGATGATAAGATTATTGATATTTATAATACTTTTAATTAAAACTAACTAAACATGCATATTCATTTTTATTTTTCTATTGTAGCCGGCACTACTTTTCTATTTAGAGAATATTTTATTGTTATTTTAACAAGGACACTTGTCAACTACATGTTGACGAAATCACACATTTCTCTCATATTGCATTGTAAAATGCATCTCTGGACACACTAAATAGGATTTGTTACAATACCATGAGCCTATACAATGGCTTATCAATATCACATGCCTAAAAAAATCATAATCCATTTCATATGACCTATTGTTCATACTACATCTTTTTAAACATTCAATGTAACACATAGCGCTGCCAAAATATGCAATAATAATAATAATAATTTTACATTGGCAATTAACTGATCCTTCCATATACATATTACTACGAAACTATGCAGCCCTTAGCATATTTGACTATGGTAATGGTCGACATTAAATGACGACTAATATGATAAAAAGGGACTTGAATGAACTGCCGGCAGATTTTAAGTGTTGAGGATTGTGCCTCGTCATGAGCTGGCTTGGATAACCCCGCATGTACGCATGCTTAACGAAATGTGTGCCATTTGTTTTGAACATTTATTGACAGTCTGGTTCTTTGCCAGAGGATTGGAGTCTTTAATGTCAGGCGCCGCTCCATCTTAGGATATGCAATGGTAAAATTTAATAGTTCACATGATGACTAAAAACCCTACACGCCTTTACGCTTATCGATTCAACGCATTTCTCATTTTCATTAGGTGGTTCTGTGTGAGTGATGCACTCTGCAACTAGGTCAGATTCGACACTTGGCTGTAGTGATTACAGTTGGCAGTTCGATTCGTGTTGTATTTCCGTGGTGGTTTTGAATGTTCTCGTCCCGTCCTTGCTGAGAAATGCATGGTAACTCGTCAATAACTTATATGCTCGTTCTCTGCAATTCTTACAATCCTTCAGCGTCATTTTGTGTTAATGATTGCTAACGCCTTCGGATGGCAGGTCTACTATGGATGCCGCCTCCTTCTCCAGTTGGACCGCAAGCATGCTAGGCGCATCTTCCTCTCGAGGTAAGGTTCCAGTTCTAAACTTGAACCTCTCACTGTATGCAAGATTGTGTGAGTGGAAAGATTATTTTGTTGTTTAGCGTTTTAGGCTCTCAACCCCTCCATGATAGGAAAGGCTCTCCTTTAGGTAAGGGATAGGCTTGACCCACAAGGGTTTCTTATTTGCAAGGTTAAGTTTGACTACCGAGACTCTAATTCTTAAGGTGGCCTTGCAGGTATGCCTCAAGACTGGCGGTCTTTCTAAGATGCTGCTAAACTAAACTTCCTAACAGCAGTTTCATACTCCTTATTCTAGGTCGGTGTCTTGAGTCCTTTTCCGACTAAAAGAATGGAAGGGTTAACATTTTTCTCTTTGACGAACACTGTTAGGGTTTACGCTGAGATTGTTATCGATTGTGCTTATAAAATTACTTGAGGTTTGTTATTATTAAGTTATTAAGGGTCGCGGCCTTGAGTGAACACTCAACCAACCCTCATCAAATGTAATGGTCAAGATTCTTCGTTACTGCTATTGTATTTTTATGATTATTGTGTCTGGTTAAGAGCCAGCTTACCGTGACTGCATTGTATAAATATATTAACTACTCACTGAGAGTTTACTTTAGTTTCTTTTCTGGTTAGAGATAGTATGGGTCTAAAATTTCGTTTGAATGTTATTACATTGAGCCCGACCGGCCTCGGTCCATTCCTCAGGAATGGGATGGGGATTCAGTTCTGGGTACTATCTGATAAAAGTTTTATTTACGTATATGCATAAAATCTCAGTGTTCTTTCTCCTTTATCGCTCGGTCAATTTGATTTATTACTTACAGAACTTCACTAGTTTTTAACTAAGAAAAAGAATTCTTTATGATCTGAGTATCTTTATTGAGACTATGGTTAATATTAGAATTTTGTTAGTTAGACTCATGTCAAGTTCAATTGTTGAGTTTAAAGGAAAACTGCATATTTCGCTTACTTGTCACTTAGTCATAGCTTTCTAGGAATTTTTATATATTTGTTTCTTAACGAGTCTCAATAGAAATGATCCATAAGCAATTGTAAATATATATGTACATCTATCCTCTGTAAACAGAGAAACATTCGAACAATAATAAGCTACTATTCTAGGAACAATTTTTTTACACATAATATAAAATCATAGAGTCATATAATTTAGGAAGATAGATAATATCCTCTATACTCTTAACCAAAATACATACTTCTTGATCGAATTACAACATATATTATGGTTTCCTTCTTGTTTGAATGATAGCAGATAATAAACTTATCATAAAGCCTTTTGGAAATTAAATACTAACTCAAAATAGTCACTTATTTGTATCTGATTGAATTAGATTTGCATATAAGATACTTGAATTTCCTTGAAGGTCTCACGACACTGCCATGGACCTAGCATCTACGTCCAGCGTCCCTCTCCGAGCACCTCATGCTCCTGACAATGTCTAGACATGCACTATCTGGTATCTTGGACTTCAGGACTATCGTCCATCCTCAAGTCACATACCAGGTTTCCTATTTGCCATTGTATATTTCCATTGGTTCTTCCTGCCCAGATCTAGGAAAATTTTAGCAGCCCTCTGCTCTCCTCCCACCCCCTCCTTTGGGGAAGGGAGGTGGCAATTGTTTCTCAATTGTTCCAGGAGTTAATGTAATTGTTTCTATTCAGTTTTCTTAATCACACATTAATCAATTTCTTTTAACAAATATCATAATGTTCTCGTTTATTTTCCAGCGTTAGTTTCTTAACAATTGTGTTAAGGAAAATTAAAAGTTCTATGTAAAACTTCGTAAAATAAAAGTAAATATTGAGCAACAAGGGGTGTCGCAGCTCTCCCCTCTTATGAGGAACGCCATTCTCGCTGTTCTTCTGAGGAAATAATGTTGAGTAAGTTTGCAGCATGGTCTCCTCTTCCTCCCAAGTGGCCTCTTCCGGGCCAAAGTGCTTCCATTGCACTTTAACTTGGGGGATGGTTCGCTTTCGTAATATGGTTTCTATCCATTCTAGAATACGAAGAGGTTCTGCAAGGAACTCTCCGCCCGTCTCGACATGCACAATTTACAACATGCTATTAGATTTGCACCAAACAACAATTTTAATGTCACGTGTTCATTTGTTTTATTACATGTATACTTTCCCAGCTAATTATGTGCTGAGAGTTGTATATATATATTTTTTAGCAAAGAGACATGAAAAAATTATGAACCCGGATGTGGCCTGGGAGTGCTAATTTGCATGGCACTAGTCCAATGCGTTCCAATATTTGGAACGGTCCGCAGTATCGAGGTGCCAGTTTGGTGAAACCCTTCCACTATAAGGTGCTTTTTCATGGTTTAACTTTTAAGTACAAATGGTCCCCTAATTGAAAGTCTTTATGAGTCCTCTTCTTATCTGCATAAACCTTTTGTCTATCCTGAGCGATTTTAAGTTCTAGCGAACCTTTTTCACTGTGGCCTCCATTTCAGCTAACATATCCAAACCCAATGCTAACTTATTAACTGGGTTATTCCAGTTTGTGGGTACTCGACACTTCCTTCCAAACAACACCTCGAAAGGGCTCATGCCCAAAGATTCATGGTGGCCATTTTTATAGGCGAATTCCACTAAATGGAGGTAGTCTTCCCACTTGTGTGGTTGTTGCATGACGAACATCCTTAACATGTTTTCCGGAACTTGATTCACTTGTTCCGTCTGGCCATCTGTTTGCGAATGGTAGGCAGTATTGAATTGAATCTAGGTCCCCAATCCAACAAAGAGTGTTCTCCAAAATGCAGATGTAAACTTTACATCCCTGTCGGAAATCACTACCCGAGGGATTCCATGTAATCGGAAGATTTCCCGCATGAATATCTTTGCAATCTCCACAACCTTGTAGGTGGATTTCACAGGTACAAAGTAGGTTGTTTTACTTAGTTTTTCCACCACCATCATGATTGAGTCGCACTGATTCTTAGTGCAGGTAGTCTAGTAATAAATTCTAGAGTGATGGTCTCCCATTTCCACTCGAGGATGGGTAATGGTTGCAGTAGTATAGCAGGATGTTGATGCTTTGCCTTCACCAACTGACACTCCAAACACTTCGATAAGTATTCCACAATAATATTTCTCAAACTCGACTAGAAATAACTTTTTTGTATAGTTGTCAAAAGTTTCTGGAATCCTAGGTGAGCGGCATAAGGTTTCCTGTGAAATTCATCCAGTAATAATTGTTTGACAGATTTTTGGTTGGGAATATAAATCCTGTTTCTGAATGTCAACATTTCATCTGTAGTTATATCATAGTCTGATTATTTTCCCTTCTTCTGATCCTCTGCTGTTTGTTGCCACAGAAATGCAAATTCCGGGTCTTTGTGGCATGCTTCCCCGATAATTTTTGGAAGGTTGGACTATATTTGACTAAATTATATTTCATATACACAATGCATTTTCCTGCTTAATGCATCAACCACTCAATTTTCTTTTCCTTTAAGGTACTTCATCTCAAAGTCAAATTCGCTCAGAAAAGCAGTCAATCTGGCATGTCAAGCATTTAAACTGGACTGATTAAAAAAAATTGTTAAATTACTATGATCAGTTAACAACAAAAAAATCTTTCCTAGGAGGTAGTGTCACCACATTTTAAGTGCATGCACTACTGTGGTTAGTTCCATATCGTAAGCAAAGTACCACTACTCATAGTCCTTCAACTTACGCGATTCATATGCTATGACCTTCCTTTCTTGAGTCAAAACACCATTGACCCCCTCTTTACTTGCATCTGTGCATACCACAAATGATTTTTCTGGATCTGCTACTTTTAACACCGGTGCAGTGGTGAGTAATTGTTTTAACTGTTCAAAACTTTGCTGGCAATATGTTGTCCAATTAAAGATACGTTCCTTTTTTCTGGAGCAAGGTCATAGGAAAAGCTATTTTTGAGAAAAATTTAATGAATCGGCGGTAATATCCTGCCAGGCCCAAAAAGGACCTAATGGCTGCAACATTTTTCGGGGCTGTCCATTCCATAATAATCTTGATCTTTTCTGGGTCTACCACTATACCTTCAGCTGATATAACATGGCCCAAATACTGAATCTTGTCTTTTTTAAAATCGCAGTTGCTATATTTGGCATACAACTGATTATCTCGTGAAATCTGCAAAACCATTCTCAAGTGTTTTTCGTGCTCTTCCTGATTTTTTGAATAAATTAATATATCATTAATAAAAAACAGTACAAACTTATCTAGGAAGGGCTAAAATATGTTGTGCATCAAGCTCATGAATGTGGTTGGGGCGTTTGTAAGGTCAAAAGGCAGTACTATGAACTTGTAATGACCGTATTAAGTTCGGAAAGCAGTTTTACAAATGTCTTCATCCTTAATTCGGATTTGGTGATAGCCAGAGCTTAGATCAATTTTTGAGAATATGTTGGCCCCTTGCACTTGGTCAAATAAGTCATCAATACGAGGTAAAGGATACCTATTTTTTACGGTAAGTTTATTTAGTTGTCGGTAGTCGATGCATAGCCTTAAGGTTCCGTCCTTTTTTCTCACAAATAGTACGGAGCTCCCCAAGGTGATACACTAGGGCGAATGTACCCTTTATCAAGAAGTTCTTGAAGCTGCATTCTGAGTTCTGTTAATTTTGGGACACTCATGCGGTAAGGAGTCTTGGAAACAGGGGTTGCTCCAGGCATTAGTTCAATGGTAAAGTCGATATTGCCTCTAGGTGGCAATCCAGGAATGGATTCCAGAAATACATCCTCAAAGTCCTGAATTACAGGGATACTTTCTAATGAAGTCACTTTGTTTTTGTCATTAGAGTAACTTGGATAGCATAAATCTGGCAACCCGCCCTTATGCATTTTCCTAGTTGATTTGCAGTAATAGGGCCCAACATCAAATTTTTCTTGATTCCCTGAATTTATTTTCTTTGCACTGATTCTGTAAGGTAGCTTACAAATTTCTCCTTACAGTCTACCAGGGACCAGCGTCCTTCCAACCAGTTCATGCCAATTAGTACATCATATGAACCTAAGGGTAGTATGTTTAAGTTAACATGGATGGACTATCCTGAAATTTTTATCAGACAATTTTATGTTTTCGTAGACACCTTTCTCTTAGCTCCCTTGGCTAATTGGACCAACCATGATTTCTTAAATATGCTGCTTGGTAGCTGGTATTTCTCAACTACTTTGGGGCTAATATAACTTAGACTAGCACCCGGATCAAATAAAACACAAACAGGTTGATAAGCAATCAAACCTTCACATTCGATCATGGTAGGCCAATATTATGCTTGGTGATTGTTCAGAGCGAGGTTAATTCTGAGCATACTTCTTGCTATATCTCTGACGGTGGAGGCTTCCTGCATATTGGAGAGTTGTTCTGTTCGAGCTCTCTACAGGCAGTTCTTATAATAATGAGACTCCCCACATCCCCAGCATTGCAGAGGTTGTTTTGGCAGTTGATCAATTGTAGGTTTACAAATGCCCTCTGACTATTTACTTTCGGTGTATGCTGGAAATCTGTGCGGATTCCTGCTAAATTTCCCAAAGGTTCTTTGCTGATTGTTTTGACCATTTACTAATTTCTAGTGTCTGGTTGGGGGTATATTCTTCATTCTTCTGTCGAAAGTTCCCTTGGGTGCCTCACTTTTCTGCTTCATCTGCTACTAACATATACGAGCTTTTCGTACCACACCATCCATCATTCTAGGATAATCAAATTCTAATTTCTCTTTCATGAAATTTGGCAGACTGCTAATAAACTACTAAATTTTGGCTTTTTCTTCCTACATGTATGGGACATATCGTAACAAGGAGGTGAACCACTTCACATATTCATCCATGTTCAAGGTCCCCAACCTTAGCTCATAGAATTCCTTGGCTTTTTCATCATAATAATGCTTAGTCAAGTACTTGTCCTTAAAATGTTTTTGGAATTCTTGCCACGTCACCTATTCTTCATCAATCTTTCTCATCGTTTTAATCTCTTCCCAGCCAGTGTGGAAAAAGTCCTGAAAAAATCGGGATTAATTCCTAAAAATGCGATTTTTTGGCCGAAATGATTATATCGGCCGACTTTTTTGACGATTTTTTGAAAAATGAAAAAATCGCGATAAAATTGAATTAATCTTGATTTTCTCGGGAGTCGATTGAAAAAATCGTTTGCGTTATAAAATTTATGGCCGCGGGCATAAAAAGCCGGAAATCGTTCATTTAATTTTTCACTGTCTTTTTGCTTGTTCCGGATCCGCGCTGTGGAGAATCGAGGCCCGAGGGTTTCAACCTATAAGTTTTCGGTGTGCATTTTCCAGTTGCAACGTTGCCAACAGGAGCCCGCAAGCCTCGGCCCTCAAGGTTAAGGTATGCTCACTGCTCAGAGCCTCAAACGGTAGACCATACGATGTTAAAAGTTAAAACTTAAAACTTAAAATTGACGTATATTATGATTAATATATAATATATATTTCATATTTATTAAATTATTACATATATGGCTATGGGCGATGAGCATTGCGGCCCTGCGGGCAGCGGAAAGCCATGGCCCATTAACATCGTATATGTATTGTGCAATGTGTACACTGTACAGTGTATATTATATAATTGTTCAGCGTTCAAACTTCACTGTTAAGTTTCACTGGTATATACCACAGTTGCGACTCGTAACTCGTGAGAGCATTTTGTCATTACATATTGTTCACATGAGCATAGGAATTTCTGTCTTATGTCACTGTTTATAATATATATATCATTGCCATACAGAACAAAATTATTGTCAAATCAAACAAGGTCAAGGTTATTGCCATGTCAAACAACGTCACTTACCATATCAAGGTACTAATATTTAGGAGTCTTGTTATCACTTAAGGTCATTTAGCCAGTGTTAACAACTTATGAGTTATACTTATAACTTTATAAGTTATGACCATTGTAAGATACGGTGATAACTGAAGTCTGAGACTCTGATACCCTCATCTCCAGATATATTAAATAGTAAATACCCAATAAATTTTCCAAAGTTTTGTGTCATCTGTCTCACACTCTAGAGAACTTTCATCGAACAGTTTGAGTGAGGTAGGTTGTAGGTACAGTTATTAGGAACCTGGTGTTAACTCAACAATGCAGACTCTAGCATATCAGTCCCCTTTTGGTGAAGGATATCAGTCCCACTTGAAGAATGCTAGCTCAGAAATTGAGCCCACAGTGTTAACATATAATAAATTAATAATAAATATATATGGCTTAAGTGTTCACTGTTCGAACTTCGGTGGGTCTAAAAATTTTAAAAATTAAAAATTAAAATTTAAAATCACTGTAAATTTGTAATTTAAATTTTAAATTTATTAATTTGTTTCTAAATTGAAAATTCTGAGTGCAATACAAATTACTAATTATATTTTGTTGATTTGAATTTGTTTCAATTTCTTTTGTGCCCAGGTTTAAACTTTAAATTCCAGCTCAAAGTTTAAAACAAAATGCCGAGGATTTTGGATTCTATGTGGGAGTTTGGTGAGCCTGATGCTACACCCGAAACTAGGGGGTCAATAGAATGTATTTGACTTGCAAGTTGTGTGGCAAGCATATGTCAGGAGGCATCAACAGATTAAAATTCCATTTGGGGCAAATTTTGGGGCAAAATGTTGACCTTTGCAAAAACACAACTCCAGAAATCATCTGACGGGCCATTCAATCATTGATGGATAAAGAGGAGGGAAAAGAGACTAGGGCAACAATAACAAAACAACTTGTAGGGGGCTCAAGAGTGGGGGGAATTGAGTGTGGCAGTGCTTCTACAGCAGCATCACCTTCCTCACCCATGGGTACTCATCCTTCTATCTCATCTTTTTTTGTTCTTAGAACAACAACTGGTTCACAACTTGGGATCAGATCATCAATGAAAAAAAAGGAAAAGGCAGAAGCTGACAAGTTGGTCAGTAGGTGTCTTCTATGGAGTGATGTTCCTTTCAACATTGCCAAGACAAACCCATTCTACCAACGTATGTTTGATGTTGTTCCTGTCGTTGGCCTGTGGTACAAAGCCCCCACCTTTGCAGAATTGAGAGGGCCTCTTCTTCAAGATGAAAAGACTGAGTGCACTGCTAGATTGGCAGAGTTTAGGGCATCATGGGAGCACACTGGATGCACAGTCATGTCAGATGGTTGGACTGACCAGAAGGGTAGGACCCTTCTTAACTTCTTGGTTAGTTGTCCCAAGGGGACAACGTTTATGAAATCTGTTGATGCATCTGACCACATTAAAGTTGCACGTTTATTATGTGAGTTGTTGGACCTCTTCATTCAGGGAGTAGGCCCAAGCAATGTTGTCCAAGTCATAACGGACAACGCTGCAAATTATGTTGCCGTTGGCAAGATGCTTATGGAGAGGTATCCTAACTTGTTTTGGACACCTTGTGCTGCTCATTGCATTGACTTGATGTTGGAGGATATAGGTAAAATTCCTACTGTGAGGGATATTGTTGAATCAGCCAAGAGTATAACAAAATTTATTTATAATCATTCATCTGTGCTTAGCTTGATGAGAAAATTCACCAACAATAAAGAGTTGGTGCGGCCTGCCATTACACGATTTGCCACTACTTTCATATCTCTTCAGTCTCTGTTGAATTCTATGTGGGAGGTGAAGAGCATGTTTCTCTCATCGGATTGGCGTTCTTTATCTATTAGCCGCAAACCGGATGGAGAGGGCATATGCAGACTCGTTTCATATGATCAGAGCTTTTGGGCAGGAGTAGAGGAGGTGTGTGCCATTTCAGAACCTTTGGTAAAGGTTATTCGGTTATTTGATGGAGAGAAGCCCGCAATGGGCTACTTGTATGAGGCCATGGATAGGGCCAAAGAAGCCATCCGTGCTTATTATGCAGATAAGGGAGACGAGGGGTTAGAGAAACAACAGGTCATATGGAGAGTGATTGATCAGCGATGGAACAATACCCTCCATCGCCCCATTCATGCTGCATGTGTCTACCTCAACCCTGCATTTTCTTATGCTTGTGGTTTCAGAGTTGATGCCGAGGTGATGGATGGATTCTTCACTTATGTCGAGAGGATGGTGTCATCTGAGCAAGAACGTGAGGAGATTTCTAAAGAAATGGAGGTCTATAGGATGGGAGGTGGCACATTTGGTTTTAACATGGCTATTAAGAATAGGACGACCAAAATGCCAGGTAAGCTTTAGTTTGTTTCAAACTTTCAAGTTTAGAATTTCAATGTTTTTTTTTATGTTTCTCATTTTTCTTTTAACGTGTAGATGCTTGGTGGACAAGCTATGGTGCCAGAGTACCCCATCTCCAAAAGCTTGCCATTCGAGTGCTCAGCCAAACATGCAGTTTCTCTGGGTGTGAGCGCAACTGGAGTGTATTTGACAAAATACACTCCAAAAAGCGCAACAGGTAAAAACTAAAAAGATTTCAAATTAAATTTTTTGAATTCGTTTGATTAATTTTAATATTTAAATTTTCTAAGTACTAATTTACAATCTATGACCCTAATACAGATTGGAATCCCAACGGCTCAATGACATGGTTTACGTCTACTACAGTCTTCGATTGTGGGTGAGATAGCTTCAGAAACCTACTGATGTGGAAGCCATCTCATTGGACAATATTGATACCACCGCTGCATGGAGAGTCAAGACTGAGAGGCCAATCTTGGACACGATCTCGGATTGGTTAGGTGTGGATCTAGAGGATGTAGCGGTTGCAGAGGAGGGAGAGCCAGAGATAGAGGAGGAGGAGGCGGAGAAATATCAGGGTCAGGAGGCAGTAGCAGAGCTGAATGAGGATGCTGAGGAGGAGGTGACACCATCTAGGGTGGGCAGCAGTAGCGGCAGCTTAGCACAGAGGCCACCTCTTCCATCAGCTTCTAGAGGACGATTGAGTCCATTTCCTTTTGTATCCCCAGGGGCAGGGTCTTATTCCTCTAGAGGAAAAGGCAAAGCCATTCCCTATTCCCGTAAAAGGGGAAGAGGATCTCAGTCACTGATTAGTGATTACTTGATGACTTTTAGATGACTCATGATGTACATTTATTATATTTTTTGTTGATATTTTGACTCTTGAGAGTTGAGACTCAGACATGACTCAAAATTCAGGAGTGGATTCACTATTTTGATATGTGATGTAGCACTAGACTTCATATACATATTATATATTAGCTTCCTTTACATGTTTATGTGAAAATGCATTTATTTGATGATGTGGATACTCTAGATGTTAAAAAAAAAAAAAAAAAATTGTGTTTTTTTAATTTTGCTGACTTTTTCGAAAAACTCCCGACTTTGCCGAGTTTTTCAACTTTTGGACTCTTGCCGAATTAATCCCGACTTCAACTTTTTCCACACTGCTCCCAACAGAGAGTGACCTTTCCCCATAACTGGTAAACTATCAATCGTGCTTTGAGTTTGTCTGTATATTCATAAATCTAGAAATATTTACCCATGTTGATCAACCATGCTTCGGCTACCTCTTCAGATTCTCCCTCGAACAATGACGATTTTTTTTTTTTAACTCACCATGTAATTCTATCATCTGTTTTTGGTCTTTCTTTGATATGAAATGTTATCAGAACACCCCTTTTCATCCTCCTTATGTCCTTTTGTTGATTCTTCATTTTCTTCACCATGATGAGATGTTGGGGTTTTCTCCCTATCCTTCGTACTGGGGTCAGGCCCTTGCTGATTCTGACGATCAGATAAGCTTTTGAGAATCTTTTTCTGTTCTTGTCTCAGAGGTTCATTGTTTGTCCTTAAATTCATCATTTATGCAGCATCTGCTGCACAGTTTCCAACAAGGCACCATTGGCTTGCCAAGATTCCTCTCTTAGCTGTATCCAAATATCTAGATTGGTCTCCACATATGGCACCTCCGACTGGTTTGATACTCTAGGGTCCCTCTGCATCCTATACCTTGATGTAAACTGTAGCCTCTAATTCTTTCTTTCTCTATGTTCACAGTTTCCAAACTCAATTGTTTATAAAAAAAATTGAACTTAATTTTAACATACAATATTTATCCCACACGTCCCAGTGTTTGAGACTAGGCTCTGATACCATCTGTAACACATTAAGCTACCATAATATGCAATAATAATAATAATAATAATTACATTGGTAATTAATTGATCCTACCACACTACTTATTATATAATATAATATATTACTACGAAACTATGCAGCCCTTGGCATATTCGACTATGGTAATGATCGACACTAAATGATGATTAATATGATAAGAAGGGACATGAATGAACTGCCGACGGATTTTAAGTGTTGAGGATTCTGCCTTGTCATGAGCTGACTTGGAGAACCCCGCATGTACGCATGTTGAACAAAATGTGTGCCATCTGTTCTGAACATTTGTTGACAGTCTGGTTCTCTGCCAGAGTACTGGAGTCTTTAATGTTGGGCACCACTCCATCGTAGGATCTGTAGTGGTAAAATCTAACGGTTCACATGATGACTAAGAACCCTAAACGCCTCTATGCTTGCTGATTCAACTCATTTCTCATTTGCATTAGGTGGTTCTATGTGAGTGATGCACTCTGTAACCAGGTCGGATTCGGCACTTGGCTATAGTGATTATAGTTGGCAGTTCGATTCATGGTGTATTTCCTTAGTGGTTGTGAATGTTCTCGTCCCATCCTTGCTAGGCAATGCATGGTAACTCGTCGATCACTTATCTGCTCGTTCTCTGCAATTCTTACAGTCCTTCAACGTCATTTTGTGTTAATGATTGCTAATGCCTTCGGATGGCAGGTCTGTTATGGACGCCGCCTCCTTCTCCAGTCGGACCGTAAGCATGCCAGGCGCGTCTTCCTCTCGAGGTAAGGTTTCAGTTCTAAACTTGAACCTCTGACTGTATACAAGATTGTGTGAGTGGAAAGATTAATTTTTTGTTTGGCATTTTAGACCCTCGATCCCTCCATGACAGGAAAGGCTCTCCTTCAAGTAAGGGATAGGCTTGACCCATAAGGGTTCCTTATTTGCAAGGTTAAGTTTGACTTCCGAGACTCTAATTCTTAACGTGGCCTTGTAGGTATGCCTCGGGATTGGCAGTCTTTCTAGGATGCTGCTAAACTAAACTTCCTAACAGCTGTTTCATACTCCTTGTTCCAGGTTGGTGTCTTTTGCGACTGAAATAATGGAAGAGTTAACATTTTGCTCTTTGACGAAGACTGTTAGGGTTTAAGCTGAGATTGTTATGGATTGTGCTTATAAAATTACTTGAAGGTTTGATATTAAGGGTTGCGGCCTTGAGTGAACACTCAACCAACCCTCGTCAAATGTATCAGTCTAGATTCTTCGTTACCGCTACTGTATTTTTATGATTATTGTGTCTGGTTAAGAGCCAAGTTACCGTGACTGCATTGTATAAATATATTAACTACTCACTGAGAGCTTATTTTAGTTTCTTTTCTGGTTAGAGACAATATGGGTCTAAAATTTCGTTTGAATGTTATTACATTAAAGCCCGAACCGGCCTCGATCCATTCCTCAGGAATGCGATGGGGATTCGGTTTTGGGTACTATCTGCTAAAAGTTTTATTTACATATATGCATAAAATCTCAGTGTTCTTTCCCCTTTATCGCTCGGTCGATTTGATTTATTACTTGCAGAACTTCACTGGTTTTTAACTAAGAAAAATAATTCTTTATGATTTGAGTATCTTTACTGAGACTAGGGTTAATATTAGAATTTCGTTAGTTAGACTCATGCCGAGTTCAATTGCTATTTCGCTTACTTGTCACTTAGCCATAGCTTTCTAGGAATTTTTATATATTTGTTTCTTAACGAGTCTTAGTAGAAATGATCCGTAAGTAATTGTAAATAGATGTGTACATCTATCCTCTATAAACTCGGACAGTAATAAGCTACTATTCTAGGAATGTTTATACATAATATAAAATCATAGAGTCATATAATTTAGGAACATAGATAATATCCTCTATACTCTTAACCAAAATACATACTTCTTGATTGAATGACACCAAATATTATGGTTTCCTTCTTGTTTGAATGTTAGCACATAATTAACTTATCATAAAGCTTTTTGGAAATTAAATACTAACTCAAAAGAGTCACTTATCTGTATTTGATTGAATTAGATTTGCATATAAGATACTTGAATCTGATTGAATTAGATTTTCATATAAGATACTTGGTCTCACCACCCTACGATGGACCTAGCAATTATGTCCAACATCCCCCTCCCCCTCTGAGCAATTATGTCCAACGTCCCCCTCCCCCTCTAAGCACCTCCTGCTCACCCCCTATGAGCACCTCCTGCACCAATTATGTCCAACGTCCCCCTCCCCCTCTGAGCACCTCCTGCTCTTGGCAGTCTCTAAACATGCACTATATGGTATCTTGAGCTCTAGGACTATCGTCCAGCCTCAAGTCACATATGAGGTTGCATGTTTGCCATTGCCATATTCCCACTGGTTCTTTCTACCCAGGTCTAGGAAAATTATAGCAGCCCTGTGCTCTCCTCCCAACCCCTCCTTTGGGGAAGGGAGGTGGCAATTGTTTCTCAAGTGCTCTCCTCCCACCCGCTCCTTTGGGGAAGGGAGGTGGCAACTGTTTCTCAATTGTTCCAGGAGTTAATGTAATTGTTTCTATTCAGTTTCTTAATCACACATTAATCAATTTCTTTTAACAAATATATGTAACTGTTTCTATTCAGTTTCTTAATCACACATTAATCAATTTCTTTTAACAAATATCATAATGTTCTGGTTTCTTTTCTGGTCTTAGTTTCTTAACAATTGTGTTAAGCAAAAGTAAAAGTTCTGTGGAAAACTTGGTAAAATAAAAGTAAATATTGAGCAACAAGGGTTGTTACATTCAATTTAATTAAAAGAGCAAAAAAACATAACTATTTTGGAGATAAATCTCAACCTTTGATTTGTGTAGCTTAAATCCCTATTAATTATTGATAATTCAACGTAGTATAGTAGAGATGTTGTAACCCTCTAAACATTTTTACTAGGTCAAAAAAATTAAAATAACTCTACAATAAATAAAAATAACTTTAAAATAATAAAGTAAACTTGACTTGGTCTGGTGGTTTTGAGCTCCATGTTGATGAGAACCCATGGTATTGACCCATGGTATCCATGTGGAAATGAGCCTATTTAAAGGAAGAAATTAAATCAGTTTAAATCTATCTTAACTATGGATCTATCAAGTCCCGTGAGAACCAAATCTCTATCAAATTTATTTCCAAAAAAATTTGATCCTCTCGCAGCTTGGTAGATCTAGAATTTAGATGAATCTAAGTTTGTTAAATAAAAATACTAGAAACCTTATAAATAGATATTAAGATTTATTTTCTTAATTTTTAAAATATTTTGAATAATTGACATAATATTAAATATTTTGATTGTATTCCTTTGAAATAAACTGAATGTGGTAGATCTTTTCCACCCTAATAATGTAAAAATAACATTTTAGAAAAAAGAATTTATATAAATTTTTTAATTAAAAATTAAAATAAATCAAATATTTTTATTTATTATTTATTCTTTTTAAATATAAATTTATCTCTAATTTAACAATTTTGTTATTGCTTTTAACGCGTATTAAAAAATAAATTATCAAACTTTTAAAAATAATTAAAATATACTGAAAATCCAAAAAAAATATCTTTAGCTAAATTCCTACCCAATAAAAATAGCAGTAACCACCTTTAATAAGTAACCTTTTTAATAAGACTAAGTACTTTGAATTAATAATTAATTAACCTTTTTAATAGGATTAATTACTTATGCCTTTTGCTCCTTTTGGCCATTACTGTTTCTTATAACTGGGAAAGGGCAGTAACCCATTGCAGGTTTTATTACAATCTTTTTACGGTGAACAAATTTTGAAATCTGAAGCAACAAATCTTGAAACATACTTTTGGACCCGAGAGCAGGAACTTGGAGAAGCCGCGAAGATATGTGGAGATTGTAGGGACATTTATGGAGAAGTGGTGTGGTTGCTTTCTCTTCTAGGAAGTTGTACGCCTTCAGTGAAACAAAGAGCACAAAGAGATCTTGGAGTAGGATGGTGTGTTGGTTTTTTTCACAGCTTGCTGCTAATGTTATGTGTGCGAGAGAATGTAAACAGAGTTTTCATGCAAGAAATATATATTTTTTTTCGGTTTAATTTGTCAAATCGATAGATTAAACAGATAAAGAGATGTGTTTTATTAACAATAAGTTCTGAAAAAGAAGCCACAACGAACCAATCTCCTTTTTTCAACACCACCTCTAGTTTACTGAACATGTACAACTCCTTCGCCAAAAGAGAAAGCAACCACACAACTTCTCTATAAAGATCTCTCCAATCTCCAAATATCTTCCACATTTCCGGAAGTTCCTGCTAGGGTCAAAATTTTAATATTCTTTCCTAATTATAAAATTAATTAATGGAAAATGGAACAATTATTAGTATAGATTCCATTTTAATCTTAAATCAATTAAATGTTAAAAGATAAAAAAAAAATATAAAAAAAATTTGAAAAAAAATATTTTTATTTTTAAATATTGTGATGTGTTTTACGATGTTTAATGAATTGTGTTTAGATGTTTGATAAGATGAGTAACAAAATGGAATTTTTCACCATATATATTGTTCATGAAAATACATATGTTTCATTTTTTCAAACATATTTATAATATATTAATAATATATATTATATAGACCTATTAGTTAGAATTAATAGTCAGGAACTAGGAGAAGATAATCTAGGAATCAACCCTAAAACCTCAAACTTTACAACGACTTCAAATCACACAATCACCAATTGAACTACCCATGAAGACTATTTCTACTAAATTATAATTTTAATAAGTATATAAAAACTTAATTAAATTTAATTAATAAATATATAATAAAAAACGAATATTGATTTGATTGACCATATAGATTAACATAATGATCTTTTTTTTCCCATGGAAAAATTTGTAATTTCATTAAGAAGCAGAAATTACATTTTGTAGATGCATATGCATATTCCTATATTTTTTATCAATAGATATCATCTTTCGAAGAAGCATCATAGCTAAATACCTGTATCCATGCAGGGAGGTAATAGTCAAAACAAAGACTGAGCAAAGTATCCAAAATAAAAGCAACAGATCAAAATAGAGATATATTATCTTAGTCTAAGTAGGGAGATAATATTCAAAACCATGTACTGTGCCATTCATATAAATGGCCCCATGTCAGAACAGTATCAACAAAAAGAAATATGTACAAAACTATGAATTCGGAGTACAGAAATTAATCCGTAATGCCCATAAATGGCCTGTGATAGTACTGATAATGAACTCTTTCATTCTGTTCACGGATCAACCAGATGCCCGGCTCCCGGATCACGCCTTTTTTGGAAAGACGGTCAGCATTTGTGTTCCGCTCCCTGTAGATGTGATTACATGTAAAATAGTCAAAATTGGAGATTAATCTTAAGCTTCATCTAGAATGTGTCTCAATGAGCATGACCAACAATAAGAACATTTATTCAACCAGTCGCAAACAATTTTAGAGTCCCCAAACAATTGTAAAGCATGGCAATTCTTCTCCAAAGCAAAACAGATAATATGTAATGTTGCTGAAAGTTCCTCAAAGTTATTAGTTCCCCTCCTTAATCCCATTATCAGGCTAAATGAGTGCCTCTCTGATAAGTGAAGAATAGCACCCCCACCACAACCTTCTTCTTGTGCAACCCCATCAAAATATGCCCAGGGCATGTGGGGGTCAAATTGTTCCTGTGTGATGTTCCTTGTACGAGAGCGGGGGCGGGTCATCAGGGATGAGATCATAATCTACTTTGATCTTGGGGGGGTGGGGGGCAGATATTCTAAAAGATAAAAATATTGCGGGCTATCCAGACAGCCTAGCAAAACAACAAGGGGAGGTTCCTCAATTTGTGGGGCATGACTTATGAGTACCACAGGTTCCAAGCTTCAATCAGAGAGTCCGCCTACCAGTTACAAGATGTGGGGACAGTTGCTGTCACAAGAGTCCATAGCTTATGGTATTCAAGGCAGTTCAAGAATAGGTGAGATGCAGATTCACCATCAATGTTGCAAAGATAACACCAGTGAGGACCATGGTAGGAGCGCTTCATCAAGTTATCCCTTGTGGGGATTTTATTTGTAAAAATGAACCACATTAGTAATCTGGATTTGGGAGGCATCTTTAGTTTCCATAAGTGTTTCCACCATGTATGAAGGATCTAGGGCTTCCGCGGCTCCGCCAGAACTAAGTATCCTTCCTTTGGAGTATATCTCCCCGATTTTGCCAATGCCCAGATGATCTCATCATCACCATCAGTGATGCAGATATGTGCCTCTGAGAGAGCATGTATATAGTCTTTCCAGATCTGCTGCCAATGTGGAGGAATGTTGAGTTGTAGACCTGATTTCGAAGCTTGATGGAGGAGAGAAGACTTTGCCACGTTTGCTATATGAGCAAGGTGTGTAACATTTTGCTCTCCTAGGTGCAATAGAAGATCTAGAGGTAATTTGTGCATGTTCCCGCATCCAATCCACAGGTCAATTCCAATACGCACCCTGCTCCCCGAATGGATTCGCCAAGTAATGCCTGAGCGGATGGGATCCAAAGCTTTCAGGACAACCTTCCAAATGATTGATATACCAGCATTGGGTCTAACCGGTCTCCTGATCGAATCCAAAATTTGTACAGGGGCAATGTATTTTGAATAAGCCACTCTTTTCCACACGATGTCTAAAGTGACCAACTACCAACCTAGCTTCACTGCCAGGGCTGAGGAAAAATGATCAAGTTTTTTTAGTCCCCAGCATCCCCATTTTTTCGGAAGTGTGAGTGCATCCCATTTAGCCCATGCAAAGATTCTTCCCAGTTGACTACCCCTCCATAAGAATCTGCAGCAGAGTGTTTGAATCCTTGTCAATATGCCTCTAGGAATCTAGGCTAGGGACATCCAATAGATCGAGGTTGCTTCCAGTATACTCTTGATGAGTGTAAGTCGGCCAGCTCAAGATAAAAATCGAAGATACCATATGCTGAGTCTCTTTTCCAACTTGGCAATGAGCCAAGTCCAATCCGCTATTTTGTATCCTATGGGCTTTAACTTATATCCCATATATTTTAGTCCCTCCTCTAGACCAATCTGTGCAAAGTGGAATCGGTGGAGAGCATAATGAATTTCATGTTGTGAGCAGGCAGTGGCCGTCAAAGTATATTTTCCATCATTAATTATCATCCCCGTGGCTTTTTGAAATAAAGAAAACATATCTCTAATGGAAATCAGATCTCCAATGCTTCCATTGAGAAATATCAACACGTCCTCTCCTGTGTTCTTCTTTTATTATCCGGCTGAGCCCTTCCATGATTAGAAGAAATAGGAGTGGTGAGAGGGGAAACCCCTGCCGCAGTCCTCGAGCCAAAATAAAGAATGGAGATGCACTCCCATTAACTAGGACACTAAATGGGATGTTAGTAATGCATCCCATAATCCATTTAAAATTGAAAGGGAATCCAAGGTGAGTTAAAATCATTCACAAGTATAACCAATTCACTCTGTCAAATGCTTTAGATAAATCAACCTTCATGATCATACCTTTGCCTTTTTTGCTGTGAAGTGAGTGTAATACTTCCTGAGCTGTCCCAATCACCTCATGGATTTGCCTGTCTTGTAGGAAAGCAAATTGTTCTGGCAAGATGTGCTTGGATAAGATTGGCTTCAATCTGTTTGCTATAATTTTGGCGACAATCTTATACAAACAGTTACAAAGTGAAATGGGATAGAATTCATCAAAAGTGGACTAATTATCTGACTTTGGAACGAGAGCAATAAAGGTGAAGGTTATGGCAGCTTCCAAACGACCCAAAGCTCTTGACTCCTTAATTACTCGAAGTAGATCTGGTCTAATCAAATCAAAAAAAGCCAGATAGAATTCAATGGACCATCCCTCAGGTCCTGGGCTTTTGTCCTTATTAAACCATCTCAAAGTGGCCTCCAGCTCCTCTAATGTTACCTCTTGCATCAGGTCATCTTCATCTTCTTGCTCCACAAACCTGGGGAAAAGTTGAGGAACTCTTATTATTTTTGCCAATTTGGCCTCCCTAGGGTCACTGTAGGCTTTTTTAAAATGAGAGTTGGCCATAGAAGTGAGCTGAGGGAAAGTGTTTGATGTCCTTCCCTAATCATCCTGCATATGCGAGATGGTGTTTATTGCTTTCCTCCCATTAGCAAACTTATGATAAAACTTTGTATTAGCATCCCCCTCCTGAATCCAGATAGCCCTGCTTCTCAGTCTCCATTTGTCTTCCCTCTCTTTGAGAATTTTTCCATGGGTCATGTAGAGGGATGTGATTTTACTCTTTTGCTCCTCTGAGCTTTATAGACCACCCTGCTCATTTTCAAAATCAGCCAACTCCAGATCAATCTGTCTTAGTGATTGATCATCCTGTAATCTTTTTTTGTGAGCCTAGATTTTGGACATCTTCTTCAGCTCTGTGAGGTTATGGATAAATCATGTTGTTACATCTCCCCTCTCCCCTGGAGGGTTTTCTTTCCAGAAATCAGTCACCATGTTGGTATACAAAGCTTCCTTGAGCCAGGTTGAACTGAACTTAAATGGCCCCTTTGGCCTAGCT
Source organism: Pinus taeda (assembly GCA_000404065.3). Classification (NCBI taxonomy): domain Eukaryota; kingdom Viridiplantae; phylum Streptophyta; class Pinopsida; order Pinales; family Pinaceae; genus Pinus; species Pinus taeda. The sequence goes on along the minus strand of APFE031585152.1, from coordinate 52,268 downwards.
CTACTACTTTTTATTTCCATATATATAGGTAGATGGTCTGAGAGCCCACCCGTGCTAACCCATTTCCTGATGTTGAATCCCAGATCCATAACCTGTTCTTTGACTAAAAATCTCTCCAATCTCCTGGCTAGGCCATTCTCACCAACTCGATTGTTCCTCCATGTGGCCTGTATCTTTGCAATGGGTATATCGATGAGGCAGTGTTCATCCAGAATGGACAAGAAGTAGTTCGAGAGGGATTCCCGTTGTGTGCGTTGTCCCCAGGATTCAGCATGTCCTATGGAAAAGTTAAGGTCCCCTCCAACAATCAAATTATCGATTGAAAGTAAATCCATTCACAAAAGATGGTCCCAAAATTTAGGTCGATTTTGGCAAGGCCCATATATAATGATTATTCTAAAAAGCATACCCAGCTCAGCTGTGTGAATGTCGGCCCCTAAATATCCAACCCCTCCCCAGCTATTTATAGACTTGATAGATTGAGTATTGATGCCCAAAGCAAGCCCTCCAGATCGGCCTTGGGCATCCAATCCCGAAATTTTCCATCCCGGTAGAGAATGCTCAAGAGTGCGAGTAATATCATCAGCAGAGCCTAAAGTCTCTTGTAGGAAGATAATATCCAGCGAGTCGGCAAAAATTAACCGACAAAGAGCTAGTTTTTTTTATCGAGCCTAGCTAGCCCTCTGCAGTTGAAGGATAAAATCTTCATGGAGGGGGTTCAGAGGGGGTTGTTCTTGCTCTAAGAACCCCAGGGATGGTGGCTTGTTTGCCCAAAGCAATATCGTCATCCGCTTGTGCTTGTGCACGTTTAACACTAAAGGGATGGCTACGGGAAGCCTTAGGAGGGGGAGGGGGATGGAAGATGTCAAGACTGACATGATCCTGAACCAAATTCTTCGTTTGAGAACGCGTATTGTATCTAGGTTCAGAGGGAGCAGTCAAGGAGGTCGAGATCACTGGAGGAGGGGTACAAAAAAGGGAGGGGGAGTGGGGGGCAAAGAAGTGTGAGGAGGAGCAATGTCACATAAAATTTGTACAGGGGCCACCGTCGAATTTACAGATCTCGGTCCCAATGAAAGCCTAGATATTGTATTAATATTAATATCATAAATGAATTAAGAGGGGGTCAAGTGAATGGAATTCATACCCGAAGTATTGGAGTCACCCGAGGCTGCCATGGCTGGAGCTAGAACTGGTGGCAGAGGACGATGAGGCAGCCTACCACACTTCCTTGGGGTGCTTTGAGCCTGTTCCGAAGACCTCAATCCAGGACTCGAAAAAGTAGTTGTTCCTCCAGAACATGGAGTGGCGTTCCTATGCATCTCTTCAGAAGCCCGAGGCTGTTCCTCCCTTGCAAGATCTCCATGTGATTGAGCCTCCTGCTCCTATGAATCTTGAGTAGATTGTCTCGCCTCCTTCCTATTGTTCCACCTATTCAGTGAGCAGTCTTTGAATAGGTGCCCCACCTTGTGGCAGCGCCTACATCTGAAGGGCATCCCTTCATAGTCCATCATTTGCCTCCTCGTAGCATTCCTCCATTGAATGTTAATGTACTTAAGTAGCGCTTTCGAGAGGTCAAGGTGCGCTAAAATCCTGGCATAAGCCATTCTTCCAATCGTTAGAAAAGTGTCATCAAAGGTAAGGTAAGAACCCATGGCATCCCTAATCTGCCTAAAAATTTTCTCTGTCCAGAAGTGATAGGGAAGGCCTGGAAGACACACCCAGATAGGTCCAGCCTCCACTCTCTCCTGTTTAGGATCAAACATCGGCATCCACCTTCGAAGGAGGACTAGTGCCTGGTCAATGTGCCAAATAGTGGAGAGGACCCAGTTTATGTGAGTGAGACATTTGAATCTCAGGGCAAACCAACCCTTGACAAAGGTTTGAACCGTAGGGGGTTCTATCAAATGATGACCTCAGACTTCCATTGCCCATTTTTGTAGTCTCCACACTGTAATTCCTTCCCCTAACGCGCCCTACCAGTACTTTTTCTGTTGAATCCATTGCTTCACGAAACGGTGTGTCCTCGCTTAGTTTAAGGAAGATTTCACTGCTGCTCTGTAGGAGATGCCTTTTCCTCTTCGAAGCCTCTTTGTGTTTGCTGTTTGTGCCTTCTGTCATCCTATTAGTCTGTACCTCCGCATGTGTGACTAAACCTTTTGTTGTTGTAGGGCCTTTTGCCTTAATATTGTCAAAATGCCCTGAAATAATTCCAATGCCCATGAAATTGCCTGGGAGAGGAGTCCCTGCGTCTAAGGGAGCTGATAAAGTCGACGCCTGGACTTCTTGCACTGGTAGATACCCCTCCAAGGGTTTGTCCGTCCCTGCCGCAGAGTGAATAGAACCCAAAGCCTGCCCTAGGGTTTGTAAACCGAGATCTTGCAAGCTCTCAGAAACGAACCTGGTAAGAGCGGAGGGCCTATGTAGTCATGAATAGACGAGGCTTCTATAGGTAACGAGATGGAGGGTATGCCGTCTAGATAAAATAGGGAGGGCTTCGACTTCCGCTGTGAATTCATGGTCAAACGAGAAAAAATCTTCCTCAATGGTCCCAGGCTGAGTCCATATGGGTTGGTTCTCCATAGGATCTATGGAATAATCAACTATGTCCTCCATTATTGTCAAAACCCCTAGCTGACAGCTACCTACAGGAATGTTGGTAGAGGACCAATAACCGTCTAGGGTAAAACAAACTAACTGAAAATTTGAGCCGTAAACAACTAATGGGCGCAATAAGGTAGTCACTGGATATAACAGTAATGGGGTCTTCAAACCTAGTCGATCCTCTTCCCTATAAACTATGTCGCTCACCAGTTTCGAAGCCCTAACCCTAGTCGCCCGTCATCCCGTCGTCTTATATATATCGATTAACATAATGATTCATATTGGTAAACATTATATTTCAAAACTTTATATTTAAGTTTAATTAACCATTATAAATCTATTTTAACCACAGCTCTACAAACCCCATAGAGATCAAATCTCTTATATATGAAAACTCATCTAGGTGTGTAAAATTTGAAAAAAAAATATGTATCTCAAAAGAGTTAATTCATATATATATATATATATATATATATATATATATATATAGACCATGTGTATCTTTTAGATATTTAAATTGCATTTTTGAATGTATAAATAAATACAATGTCTTGAAAATGTTATGCTCAATTGATTGTGTAAACTGCACAGTTACTACACAATTTAAATTTACAATTCTAACAAATCTTTTCAATACTTTCAAAAATAATTCATTGAAAATCATTGAACATTTTATTTTTATTAATATATTTTCAATATCAAATAAATTTATATTAAGAATGGAATGAATTACACCTCATTTTATTAAGGAGTAACTCAATTTAATACTTTTGTCTTTTGGAATATATATATATTATATATAAAAGCTTTGAAATATTTAAGAATGAACTCAATTTAATTACTTTTGTTTTGGAATTGAAATAATAATATATATTATTATATATATATAAAAGCTTTGAAATATTTATAAGGGAAATTTAAGATTTTTTTAAGTTTGAAATAATATTATTTAATATTAGACATTTATATTTTTTATTTATATATTTTTTAAGAAAGAGAATATTTTTAACTTACATTACTAATAATGATTTTTAACTAAATTAACTAATTATTTATATTTATTTAAATTTTTATCGCAAACTTACATTGATTTTCTTTAGAGTGTATTTTATTGTTTTTCTGTTTAAGTAATGATTTTAAGTAAAATTAACTTAAATATTTAATTTATTCGTATTTTTATGAAATAATTACATTATTTTTTTATTTAAAATATATTTTATTTTATTATTTAAATAGATTCGGTGTTCAATTTCGGGCTTGAGCACTAATGAATCAAAGTGTTTCCTACCCGTTGTAAATGAGAAGAAGAAAAAAAAAACAAAGAAAGAAAAGAAAAAAAAAAAAGAAAAAAAACAAGCAAAACGACAACTACACAACTACTTTTTGTACAGCCACATCTCTCTGCCAGAGCAGCCAGCTTCATTTCCTCTGGAAGACCAGTGGAGCAGTAAATGTAGGTGCTCTGCCAAAATCGCAGCCACGGGAACCACAACAAACTTGAAGCATCGAATAGCATCATCATGCCTCATACAACTACGATTTCCCATAAAAGATTCTGCCTCAAGGAAGCAATATAATCCTCCCATGTTCAGGACACAAATTTTGCATGAACAAGTTTCAAAGTCAGCTGACTAATGGAGGAAGATGAAAATTTTTATTTTCGCGTTGATTTTCTAAGATCTCTTTTTCAATGTCCCTTTCCAATTTGTCATGTGCTTCCTTCAACATTGTGTCAGGCTACTAATCTAGCTAGTCAAGCTGATAACAAAGTACAGACATACATGAGTTTGAGCACATTGTTAAGTCACAATTTTTTTATCTTCACCAAGAATAATGGTCTGAAGAGTGAAAAGTATTAAGGTATGATAAAGGCATGCCCAAGACTCTGGAAAAAAAATATCAGTTTAGTCTCTCTAACATTTACAGTGTTCAATGTGACATGCTTGGATATATGTAGAAATTTCCCATGTTGATTTGGATCTATGTTTTTGGAGTGAATTCTAATTATAACTTGGTCAAATCTTCTTTACATTTCAAGTATGGTTATGGCACGCAATCAACAAAACCAGTGTAAAATTCTATGAACCATGGGAGAGAAAATATGTATGGCCTTCCGCTGTAAATTTATGCTTGTCAACATTTCAGGTGCAAATGGATTCATATTTCTGTTCCTATTTTTTCAAGTTTTTTTTATGTGTTAAGGTAACAGGGACTTATGACATTGGAATCTCATTATTTCTCAAAATGGGACTCTGTAGATTGGTATATAAACACTGCGAGAGAAAATATGTATTCCCTTCCGCTGTAAATTTATGTTTGGCAACATTTCCGGTACAAATGGATTCTTGTGTTCCCACTTTTGCTAGATTTTTATGTGTTAACTTGAGGAGGACTCTTATGACATTGGAATCCGATTATTTCTCAAAAATGGAACTTTGTATATTGGTTTTGGGTTGCCTTTTCTACAACAATTGAATTGCGTCATAGTATTATTATACAGAGAAAAGCGAACTGCACTCGCACTCGACAATACAATATGGATGAGATGTGTAACATCTAGTGTATAGCTGGTAAATCAAATTGAAAAAAGTTCAGGCATAAAAAAAACCATTAATTATTATAATGTATAAATGACTAGACCTAACAGTGAAGAACATGTGTTTTGGAGGTTCCGACAAGATATGGTAGGTACATTTCACACTTAAGCCGTGAAATTGCTCTACAGAAAGGGTCCCGGGTCCCTTATCTCATACAAAGGAATTTTTTTATCAAGTCTTTTAAACAAAGGAATCTTGGCTATCAATTTGATTTTTAACTAAACCATGACAATGAAATTAAATATTATTATTATTAAAAATATTTGTAATAATAAAATAAATTAACATAAATCTATGTTAAAAACCGATCTTTTAAGTAGAAACTCTTTTTAAAAAAAAAATTATCCCTCTGCAATTTTGTCGTGGAATTTATTGGTAAGTGTTATTTCTGCATTTTAACCCCAGTTTTTTTGATAAGTTTCCTAAAAATAAATCTTCACATTCAATATATTACATTTACATTTATAGAGAAGTGAAATTAAACCAGGTGATTTCACATCAAAGAATGTCTTACCAGACCCGTGGATTAAAACCAACAGAAAAGTGATTCCTAAATCTTTTCTTCAACTCTCTGCAGTTTTGTTGTTGAATCTACTGGTCGGCGCCATCTGATTAAAACCAACAGAAAAGTGGTTCCTAAATCTTTTCTTCAACTCTCTGCAGTTTTGTTGTTGAATCTACTGGTCGGCGCCATCTCGGCATCTTTGTTGTTAGATAATTTATTACACAATTCCTATTTCTATTTATCAGTCTCTATGGCAGAAAACCCTTTGGTAGTCGAGAAGTATTTTTTGATTGGAAGGATTGATCTTTTTGTAGACTTGTGATTATTATGATCGTTAAGAATGCAGAGGAGTTTGCGTTTTCTGTTGCACAGTTCGTCGAAAGCGAGGGTGCATTAGAGACCTATTATATGTATCATGGAGGAGCAAATTTTGGTTATTCAGCAGAAGGCCCTCTTATTACTGATAGCTATGACTATGATGCTTCCGCTGATGAATATAGCATTTTGAAGCAGCCTGAATGGACACATATAGCAAATCTCTACATTCTATGTACAAGAAATGGCCAACTGATTCACTTCAGGAGAAGAAATACCTAGTTCTAATCATTTAGCATTCATTCCAGGAGAAGAAATACCTAGTTCTAATCATTTAGCTTTCACTTCAAGAGAAGAAATACCTAGTTCTAATAATTTAGCATCAACTTAACAAACACTCCCATATGAATCAATTTATCACCTTTAACTTGATATATTGAATTATTTTTCCTCATATGACATCATGATAAAAATAAATAAAATCTAAAGAATTTTCACATAATTGTAAGAGCAAATAAAATATATGTATGGTTTACGGATATTCAAACTTTATACAATAAACATGACCCTATGTGAATTTAGATTTTTCTTTACTTTTGTTTTCCATTTATTAAGTTTTTAAAATAACTTTATCTGAATTTAGATTTTATTTTATATTTGTTTTTCATGTATTAAATTTTTAAAATAGAGTGTATTTTTTTAGAGTAGCGTAATTATAGTGTTTTTTTCTCTGAAAATTATGGAAATTTCAGCAATATTTTGATAAAATTTTGTACAGATTTTTGTAAAAGAAGGTTATAAATGTCAATATTCAAGATTTTGGATGCCATGCGAGGTTTTGATGGTGTTGAATCCATTTCCACCGTCAAAAACATGATTCAAACACTACTATGCAAGATTTCTTGAATTTTGTTTACCTAGATACCGGCCACTTTTAGCAATATCCTCCACCTCGACCTCCCATTTTGGAATTTGAATATTATTTTTAAATTAATTTCAATTTAATGTTTAAATAAATATTTTAAAATATATATTAAATATTTTATTTGGTTGTTTTAATTTTTTTTCCAAATACTAAAAACTAGTGAATAATAAATATATATATTATTATAAAAACTATTTATTTGCTTATTTATATTTTTATTAAAAAAAAAAATAAATATTATTATTATTATTTTATTTTTTTTTTTTCGCTAAATTGTGAGGAGTAAATGTATAATAACAACTAACTTTACTAGATATTTAACTTTTAATATATAACATATTAACTGATTTATAAAAAAAATAGCAATAAACTCGGACTCTAGGAAACAAAAGGCAAAAATTATATTTTCTCAATAAAAAATTACATTACAAGCGAAATATGTATGATAAGAGAAATAAAACATGAACAAGGGAATAAGTTACAGTTTGCCCGTAATAAATGGGATCATTCCTCTTAAATCTTAACACAAATGATAAAAATCATGAAGCAAAATAATTTGTCCATGACTACTCATTCCCCTGTTGAGTACTTTAATTTCACCAATATCAACATTGATATGTATGTGAATAATTTTGATTAAAATAATATTTAAATTAAATGGATATCGCAACTTCTTTTGAGCTTGCACCCATTCGTTAGTATTATAGGTGAAACTGAATTGGTCCGAGAGTGCTAAAGCAAGATAATTTGTCCATTGCTACGCATTTCCCTGTAAAACAACAAAACACTTTAATTTCACCTAATATCAACATTAATATGTATGTGAATAATTTTGATTAAAATAATATTTAAATGAAACGAATATCGCAATTTCTTTCGAGCTCGCACCCATTCATGTGAAGTATTATCGGTGGAGCCGAATTGGTCGGGGAGTGTTTAAAGAAACCGTTCAAAGGACAAAGCTGACCTCTAACGTCGTAGTGGGGAGCCGACCTTCGACTTACTTTCAGTAAGGACCACAAAAAAATATGTGCTTATAGTTAGACCTACTTACAAGAAGTAGAATTAATAAGGAAATGTCATAATATTGTTGAAAAGACTGGAATTAATAGGGAAATGCAAGGTCAACCTCTAACCTCATAGTTAGGCAGACCTCCCACTTGCTTCCAGCAAAGCCCACAAATGCACTCGCTTGCATAGCTCTCTTATGTTATGTAAAAGTCGTGTTGTTTGTATTCTGGAAACATTATAAAGGAATTTTGAAGAAAAACAAATGTGTTTGCACCTGAAGTGATGTTCAAAATAATCAAATTGTCGGTTTTTGGATCAATTTTATTCTAAGCGTGGATAATAGAAATTAGAACAAAATAGGCTGCGGGGCAGCTAGTCCCTGCCCCAGCCCAATAGTCAAACAAAAAGTCCAAAGTCGTCGATTTGTTTGTTAGGTTGCAAATGCTGTCGTGTGCAGAAGATGATTTGATTTTGCTGTGTGCAATAGCTGTCTATGCCCACGATGATGCCGTCGTATTCTGAGCAATGGTTGGTGGAGAACCAGCGAGAACCCGCGCGCATGGAAAAATCAGATCTAACTGTGGTGCGAATGGTGCGATTAGACTCAAACTGTATGTGAATTGTATACATGTAGCACGTTATAAAGAGGAATCAGTTGAATGGACAGAGCATGCCTTGATATTGATGCGTGGAATTTAAGATTTGAGCTGCAATAGAGATCACATGTTTATCTTACATACTTGTTTTGCAGGACATGCCATTATGATAATTTGTCTACTGTTGTTATTCTGCTGACTTTCATTCTGAGTATTGTGCTCATTTTATTGGTAGAATCTGATGTATTTCGGTGAGCTTGAAGAGCCAGTGGTGGATTAATCGTGCTGATGTTTGATGGCAGAATACCAGGATGCTTTGTATATGCTGCTAGTGTGTAATAATAAAATTAGTTTTAAAAAGTAAAAACTAAGGTCCATTGAAAAAAGGGTCCTCACGCAATAAGCATTGGAACCCCACTTTTAAATCTAAGAACCAACCTTATCCCACCTTCTGAAGCAGGAGAATGTAAACCATGTTCTGGTGTTGTTTAAAGAGCCAACATTCTCCCTAGGTGAACAAGAAGCCCGGAGCCAAGTGACTATGGAGGTGACACTTCTTACGGCCTCCGAAAAATTGAAATTATGCACACTAGCCTGGACGAGAGACGAGTTGAAAAGAATAGACAGACAGGCCGACTCGGTCCCCAAGGTATGCAAGAGAGAGCACTCAATAGAAGGGAGTTCAGTGAATAGTGAAACGCCACCCCAAACCTCGATGTCTGAGACATCCATAACACTCTTACTATCAGTCCTGCTAACGAATGAATTGTGACATTGCTCACATGTACAATGGTTTTTGAAACTATTATTCTAAATTCCACTGGAAAAAAATAAAACAAAGTTCGAACCTTGTCAAAAATAATAATTTCCCAAGTATCAAAATATACTTATATTTTATATAAAATATAGAAATATTTTGTATGTGAAAAAATATCCATAAGGTATATAACCTTAAAGTAAATCATGTGTTCGTAAAATATGCCCAATTGTCATTACACTATGTTTGAATGGCCTTGTGGCTGGATGGCTGCCAGTTGTTGGCGCTCGCCCTAATCTTCTGCCACTTATGGTTGTCTCCTACTCTGAGGGTAAGCCCTCTCTATCGGACGTTCAACTGCTTCCCTTGTTCATTCAGTAAGCTCTTGATCCAGTACCAGCAGCATACCTTCCATCAGTGCCGGATCAAGACCCAGACCTTCGTGATCCAGACCCAAACTGACGAGATCCGCACCCAGGAGCAATTATAGGCCCTATTCAATATCCAGATCCTTCCGTCATTATATAAGATGCAGACCTGCATAAGTTCATTGACCGAATGGAAGCTACCGTAGAGGCAGATGCAGCAGTTAACCCCGTCAACCATCGCAACCTTTTTACTGTGTGAAGGGGGAAGGTTTGTATCGAGGTCGTAAGCTGCGGCCGCGAACAGGTGAGGTTCAGTCGACAGAGTCAAGATCTGAGTTGGAATTTGGTTCTCCCTTTTTTTTACATTCAGATTGATTTACACTGGATACTGGTAATTGCTAACGATGTCTCTTTTCTTGCAGGTTCCGCCTCTACCCCATGCTTGGAGGCATTTGATAACTTTAATAAGAGCAAAGTTTAAGTCAGTGCTAAATCCTAGAATAAGTTCCCATCTTTCTGAGAGAGACATCCATGAGAAACCAAGTTCCTCAACAGAAAGCATAAAGGTGGAAACTATTGATTTGAAAGAACAGATTCTTACCAGAATCCTAATTCTATCATTAATTATAGCTTCACAGCATAAGCATCTCCATCTTCATCAGTTTCGAGTCCTGACGTGGGTAGAATCGATGTTTTCTAAGGACATAAATTGCATCCTGCGCCAACTCAAATTGCAATTGCAGGACTTGGTATTTTTGTAAGCTTTTACAAACACTCTACTCATCCTTTCATCTTTCTGTATCACAGGTATTATTTCAAGCTCTTTATATATATTGTTTATTGAGTGAATGGGTTAGAATTCATTTTCATGTCTGATCTATGGATTTATTAAGCATGAAGATATCAATGGGAAGCGTCAATTTTTGAAATAAATTGAAGTGTAAATTGTTTTCATTATTTGCACTAATGGGTTTATTAAGCATGAAGAGATAAAATTGAAGTGTCAATTTTGGAAATCAATTGAAGTGTAAATTGTTTTCATTATTTGCACTATGGGTTTGAAATGTAAATTGTTTTCATTATTTGCGCTAATGGGTTTGATCCCTCTTGATTTTGTTATATCTAGATTGAAGATGGGCCTAAATTAAAATGGATATTATAATACCCTTCTGGGGATAATAATAAGATAAAAGATATATCAGTAACTAGTGTTTTATTTATTATATGCAGCTACCTTAATATTAAAATTATTTACATGAAACAGGTGCCACCTTTAGCAAGGGCTTAAATTGGGCTCTGGGGAGCATTGCAGCTGGAGTTCTGGCTCTATCAATTTCACAGCTGTCTTTATCAGCTGGGAAAGTGGCACAACCTGTCATCATTGGCTTCAGTATCTTTGTAGTCGGTACTACCTGTTTGAATACACATTAATGTAGTGCAGTTGCAGAGCTCTTGTACAGACTGTCTCAGAATTAAATGCTTTGGAAAATGAATCTCTGGTGTGATTACTTTGCAGGTGTCATGACTTCCTTCATGAAACTATGGCCGTCTTGGGTGACGGTCGTGGGAGAACTTAGTTTCTCTGCCATGAGCTGTTACTATTCTGTGTTGGCTGTGTGCCGACTGCAACCGAGTCGGCTCTTCCTGGCAAGTACGAAGCAATAGTGGACCATCTGTATTATAATAAAATTGGGATTAATTCAGATTCAGGTAAAATTCTGAAACATTATTCCACTCAAATTATCATTGGGAATATAAACTTCGTACGTTTTGAGTTAGAGTTTTTATTGATAGAGCTTAAAGAACACACCATGGATATAAAAATACCTCAATTGTTTGAGTAGAATTCCAAAATGTTCCCAACATCCCCATTAGAACAAGTTCAACAAACTAAACATACTTGTTGTAGGCTTCCCATCTTTTAACACTTCCAACCAGGCGAGCATGGAATGCTTTTTGCACATCGAGCATATTCAGATACCAGGTAACTTCGTCTTGCACGCAAACGTCTGGCTTTACTGTTGTGGTTCCTGTCACCTATTCAAACAAATTGAAATAATTAGTAGATTATAGACACTTTTCCACATAAATCTCTAAGGAATAGACCCCGATCATCAACTTAGACTTCTGCATGAGAAGAGATGATAAACAGGTAAATTTGTTTGCAGGTCGATGACGTTCCAGTAGCAGCAGATTCCTCTACTTCAGATTTTGCATAGAGCCTCGCGGTTATGGCTCATATTCAACACACACAGGTATCATGGCTCATATTCAACACACACAGGTATCATAAGGGCTGCTAGTTATACCATCCTCCTTCCTTACTTTGATAGTAACATTGCTCATGCAAATTACAATGTTGACACGACAGCGCAAGGATTGTTGGACACGGCAAGGCAACTTTGACATGGGAAGGATTATTTGACACGGCAGGGCAGCAGCCATGGTTTGACATATTATAGGCCATAAGTATAGTTAACATTAAATGTTAGGGGATTAATGCTAATGCAAACATAGCATTAGTTCATGAAACTGAGTTCATTAAACTGTGAAATGTTCTAATCACTTGTACTTGTCCTAACTTTTGAGCCCGTATACCTGCCTGTATGCCTCGTTTTGAGGCCAAATAAGATGAAAAATTTGTTCATTGGTTAAACGAATAAGAAAATATAAAATATGGCGTTGGTTCTTGTGTCATTTCAGCGAACTTTGCTTTAAGTTATATAACGGTTGTTGGTTATCGTACGGAGATAATGCTAGCTTCACAAACTGATTACTATAGTCCCTGCCAGCCCGGAAGGGCAGGGACTAATAAGAGGTTACCAGTCATGTTGTCGACAAGCTTGTTGTAATTTGATGTTGTGTTAGAATAACAAAACCCTACTCCAACAGGCGATTCTAGAAACAATAACGACAATATAATCCGTATTGCAGTTGTAATGTGCACTGCACTATTGTGGTATAATAAAACAATGATCCTTATCTTTTTAAACTATTTTTATTAATATGTTTTATTGAGAAATTTTCAGTTTATTAACATTTAGTAATCAATACTTTTCAGGCAGTCACATCTACATGGTAGTGGACGTTCTGGAATGCCAATGACATTGGTTGGAAAGGTAAAATCATCCCTCTACTTTTCACCGTCAGCCCTGCATGATGATGGTTCTTAGTATCTCCCCATGCCACCGTCTAAAAAAAATTGATAACTTGATTTTCACTACAAAATAATATAAAAGGAAAAGTCATCCATTAAATTAAATTGTGGACATCTTTTGGAATTTAATACACAATCGTTTTTTAAGATTTCAAAGCATTTTCAAAATCTAAAACTAGCTCTTGTTCTTTGTATTTCAAAATATTTAAATTCAACTAATAAAAATGTAGAGAATGTTACTTGAATGTTGTTTTTCATGATGACGCTCTATCGACAACCATAATGATTCATTTTTTCTTTCAGGAAGACACGATTACAGTTATTTGAAGAAAAAAAATATTACAATGTTATCGAAGGCTCTATATACAAAGTGTAGGCGGTTAAGTTTTTTTTTTTTTTTTATTTTATATTTGTGTGCTGCTTTGTTAATTGGCGGTGTAGAAGGATAATTCAACGCTCGCCTTGTGTTTCGTGGCATGTGCTTAACACTAGCGATGTGTCTGTTTACTAACACTTGCGGGTTTTGGTATAACGGCAATTGTGACTCCAACCACTTTGTATCATAGCTAGGGTCGAATATCCATTGTGCAAGCCGTTTAGTGCCATTGCCTTACTCTTGCAGTGTTCGTTAAAACATTGGTTGTTACCCCTGGAGCTGTTGAAGGATCTGTCCAGGAAATAACTAAGGAACGCTCAGACTAAAAGATAGTTGCTGCAAGAAAAACAAGGTTGTGGACCTATGTTGAAACGTGTTGCTTGAGTTTGAAAAGTGGAGATCCGTGGAGATAGGAGTTGAAACGTGGTGTTCATAAGTTTCTTTTTTACATCAAGCTCGCACGAATACGTAAAGTTTTTTCTCAAACCAACATATGTATGTGTGAAATGTGAAAAGGTTAAAACATTATATGTGTTTTTAAATTTATTATGAAGCATATATAATTATATGTTGGATTTTTGAATGAAATGTGAAAAGGTTAAAACATTATATGTGTTTTTAAATTTATTATGAAGCATATATAATTATATGTTGGATTTTTGAAAAGTATATTTTAAAAGAGCAGGAATTTTGAAAAGGGTATTTTAAAAGAAGGAAGGTCATTATTACTAAATTTTAAAGAGTAACAATTAAAGTTTTATTTTTAAGGGGACCTTTTGTGTTTTGGGGCGTGAATTTGATTGAAAATGGAGACAATAGTTACAGATATGGAGAAGTTGAGCACGACTAATTTTGTCCTATGGAAATCACAGATGGAGGATATACTGATTTTAAAGGATCAGTGTTTGCCGATTGAGGGCACAACAAAGAAACCCTCATCAATGACAAATGAAAAGTGGAATAAGCTAGATAGAAAGACGATTACAACAATCCGCCAATATTTAGCAAAGAATGTGTATTTCAATGTGTCTGGAGAAAAGACGGCTGAAAGATTATGGAAGAAGCTCCATGATCTATATGAGAAGAACACGACATCAAACAAAGTGTTCTTGATGAAGAAACTTTATAATATCAAAATGAAGGAGGGTGCTTCAGTCGCTGAGCACTTAAATGCATTTAATATTATTACTAATCAGTTTGCCTCTGTTAAAATCATTTTAGATGATGAAATTAGAGCCATATTGCTTATGTGTTCTATCCCAGACAGTTGGGAAAATTTCACTATAGCTATGAGCACTTCAGCAACTATAGGGACTCTCAAGTTTGATGATGTCAGCAACAGTTTAATGAATGAGGAGCTGCGACGCAAGTCAATTGCGAAAAACTAGGGAGGAGGGGCTCTAGCTCTAGCTGATCGTGGCAGGAGAATGGATCGAGGCCGGCAAGGGTGATCAAGATCAAGAGGCTGATCAAAATCAAGGAGAGGCATAATCATTTGCTTTCATTGTGGCAAACCCGAGCACATGAAGAAAGAATTTCGATTCTGGAAGAAAAGACAAAAGGATCAGAGACCGTCTAGTACAAATCACATGTTATCCAGCACAAATAAAGGTGAGACTACTGTTGTAGCCACAGATGGTGATGTGTTGTTTACTGTTTCAGTAGAGGATGTATATGTATATACATCTAGTAGTAGCTTGATTGGATCCTTAACTCTGGGGCATCTCACTATGTAACCCCATGCAAAGATAGTTTTGTTTCATATAATCCTGGTGATTATGGTAGAGTGCATTTGGAGAATAATCGCTTTTGTAGTATTGTTGGAGTGGGTGATGTCCAGATCAAGATGAAAGATGGACAAGATATATTGTTGAAACGGCTCATGCATGTACTAGAAATGCGCATGAGTTTAATCTCTATGGGACGATTGGATGATGAAGGCTATTCGACAACCTTTGGAAAATAAGGCTGAAAAAAATAGCAAAGGTGAATTGGTCATGGCCAAAGAACCCAAGACAGGAACATTATACACATTGAAGACATTGATAGGAAAATCAGATTTGGTTGTTGTCACAAAAGAAGGAAATTTAACAGATCTATGGCATAAGCGTTTGGGTCACATGAGTGAGAAGGGCTTAAAAATCCTTGTTGATAAAAATTTATTGCCAGGTTTGAAATCCTATAATTTTGATCTTTGTGAGCATTGTATATATGGTGGAAAAAAAGGGTTTCATTCCTTAGAGGTGGCCATGGTAGAAAGAAAAATGTGTTAGAATTGGTACACTCAGATGTGTTTGGGCCTGTTAATATCAAATCATTAGGAAGAGCATCATGTTTTGTAACATTTATAGATAATGCATCGAGGAAGGTTTGGGCATATCCTATGAAAAATAAAAGTGAAGTGTTTGGAATATTTCAAAAATTCCATGTCGTTGTTGAAAGAGAGACTAACAAATTGTTGAAGTGTTTAAGAACAGATAATGGTGGAGAATATTGCTCAAATTCATTTAAGGAATATTGTAACAGGTTTGGCATAAAGCATGAGAAGACTGTGCCTGGTACTCCTCAACAAAATGGTGTCACAGAAAGGAGGAATCGCACCATTATAGAAAAGGTGCGAAGTATGTTTTCCAATTCCGGTTTGGAGAAGAATTTTTGGGCTGAAGAAATCAGGACCGCTTGCTACCTCATAAATAGATCTCCAACTACAGCCTTGGATGGTGGTATCCGTGAAGAAGTTTGGACTGGTAAAAATTTGAATTATTCTCACTTGAAAATCTTTGGATGTGAAGCATTTGTACATATTCCCAAAGAAAATAGAACTAAGCCAGATGATAAATATATGAAATGCATATTTTTGGGATATGCGGATAAAGATTTTGGTTATCGTCTGTGGATCCAGTCAAACATAAAATTATTAGAAGCAGGGATGTTATATTTAATGAGTCAGAAATGTTCAAGAGGACTGTAGGTGAGTTGGAGGTCAAGAAGGTTATTGACAAATTTAAAGAGCAACAGGAAATCATACCACCAATACAAGAAAATGAACAGCAAATTTAGGAGCATGAAGAACAAGAAGTGGAAAATGATGAACAATAAGAAGAAGGAATATTGCAGGAACCTTTACAGGAGATTCAACCTGATAATGCACCACCACAGTGGGTTCGCAGATCTTCTAGGCTTCATAAGCCTTCACAAAGGTATCCTCCTTCAAACTATATTTTGTGGACTGATGAAGGTGAATCTAATTGTTTTCAAGAATCTTGTAAAGTCAAGCGAAGTAAAGAATGGAAGAAAGCAATGAAAGAAGAAATGAACTTTTTGTAGGAAAATAAAACTTGGGAGTTGGTAAACCTCCCAAAAGGTAGAAAGGCTCTACAAAACAAATGGGTGTACATGATTAAGCATGAAGGTGACGAAAATAAGGAGAGGTATAAAGCAAAGCTGGTGGTGAAAGGTTTCGCCCAAAAAGAAGGTATTGAATTCACTGATTCTCACTTGTTGTTAAAATGTCATCTATTAGAGTCATTCTTGGTTTAGTTGCTGCTTTAGACCTAGATGTGAATAGTTAGATGTAAAAACTACATTCCTTCATGGTGAATCGGAGGAAGAAATTTATATGGAGCAGCCAGAAGGCTTCATAGAAAAAGGCAAAGAAGGCCTTGTTTGTTGGTTGAAGAAGAGTCTCTATGGGTTGAAACAGGCACCTCAACAATGGTACAAGAAATTTGATTCATTCATGTTGGAACATGGTTTTCAAAGGTTGGAAGCTAACCATTGTGTCTATATCAAGAGGTATGATCAAGGAAAGTGTATCATATTATTGTTATATGTGGATGACATGTTGATTGTTGGGCATGATAAGAATAAGATCAATAGGCTGAAGAAAGATTTGGGTAGCAAATTTGCAATGAAGGATTTGGGACCAACACAACAGATATTGGGCATGCGGATTATGCGTGACAGGAAAAACAAAAGGTTGTGGCTGTCACAAGAAAAATATATCAAGAAGGTGCTTGACAGGTTTAATATGAAGGATGCCAAGCCAGTTGGTACACCCCTTGCATCCCACTTCAAGTTGAGTAATGAATTATGTCCTAGTGATGACAAGGAGAAAGAAGAGATGAGCAAGATTCCTTATGCTTCAACAGTTGGTAGTTTGATGTATGCCATGGTATGCACATGACCAGACATTGCATATTCAATGGGAGTAGTGAGTAGGTTCCTTGCCAATCCAAGCAAACAACATTGGCAAGCAGTAAAATGGATTTTGAGGTATCTCAAGGGTACTAGTCATTATTGTTTATGTTTTGGTCATGATAAGACTGTGCTTGAAGGATTTACAGATGCGTATATGGCTGGAGATATGGATACAAGAAAGTCCACTACAGGTTATTTGTATACATTTGCAGGTGCAGCAGTATCTTAGGTGTCAAGGCTACAAAGAATAGTAGCCCTCTCTACAACAGATGCAGAGTACATAGCTGCAACAAAAGCTTGTAAAGAGATGTTGTGGAAGCAACGATTAATATGAGATATAAGAATAAAGCATGACAAGTCTGTGTTATATTGTGATAGTCAGAGTGCCATTCACTTAGCGAAAAACCCAGCATTTCATTCAAAAACCAAGCACATTGACTTAAGGTACCATTGGATTCGGCATGTGTTGGAAGAAGAACAGTTATCCTTGGAAAAGATCCATACAGATAGGAACCCTGCTGATATGCTCACTAAGATTCTACCACGAAATAAACATGAGTTATGTAGAGGCATGGTAGGACTCGGTGTGACTTGATGATTCTTATTTGGCTTCAAGTGGGAGAATGTTAAGTGTGAAGCCAAATTCATGCAGATTTCTAGATCCTTCTACACCGCAAGTAGTTTCTAAAATCACATGCGGGATTCTAGATCTTTCTACATCGCCATTAGTTCCTAGATCATTCTAGATCTCCATCTGAATCACTTGCGGGATTCTAGATCTTTCTTCTGCCTCTATAAATTTTTAATTTCTCTGGCTAAGGAAAACAAACCAAGGCCCAAGCTTATCATGTAATGCAAAGTGATTTTTGTTCTCCAGTGATTGTTTTATCTATTCCGTTGTTTCTCATTGATTAATCTTGTTGTTTCTCCATTTGTCTGTCTCTAAAATTATTCTTTGATATTACCGTCTAAGTCTCTAAGTATAAATTTGTTGTGTGTTATGTATACTCTGTTCTAACAACATTTAAATGTTAAAGGAGCAAAGAAAAATCGTATAATAATGTTATGCAGGCTCAAATATCAATTTTACTTATTGCCTTTAATGTGTTTGATAAAAAAAAAAAGAAAAAAAAAAGAAAGAAAGTGAATTTCACTTCAATTTGCAAAGCCTTTAGGCTCATCCCTTTAAAGTCATCCAAACTTGCAAATAGAAAAGTCAAATGGTCTGTTACCTCATATATACATACATAGATATATATATTAAAAATTAAAATATCAGATCTTCAGAAAATTAAAATTAAAAAACTACTATATATTCAATCGATAAATCAATTATGTTTGTTCATTTAAAAGTCTTTCAAACCTGCAAATTGAAAAGTTATATGCATGCACATATAGAATTTCATTTTCATGAGAACTAGATTCAATCTGCACAACCATTTTGTATATACCGAGTTTCTTTGAGTTTTATCTTATTTGATGAATTTCTTTGCCACTTCGTCACATTGATTTAAAAAAAAATCTTCAAATAAAATTAACTTTCTCAACTATAAAATCGTACCGAAGCAAACACGAGGAGGTTGTTGGATCAGGTGCTCAGCAAACAAATTAAACACACAGCAGAACAAGCACATAACACAGTATTTAACGTGGTTCACCCAACCAATCTGGGCTACGTCCACCAAACATAGGCATTAGGAATATATTAATCAAAATTTGGAGATTACATCAATGAAACTCTCACACTCTCTCCCAGCTATCCGTATGACAACCTATTTTATAGTAGAGAGAATCTAACTGCTCTCACATCAAATTTACGATGCATTAATTTGCTCCCAACAACCTGGAGATAATCCAGCAACAGATTTCCTATTGTTGTCACCTACAGAGATTTCTGCCTATTTCAGTTCAACCAGAAAATCTCAACAATCTCCACCTTGACAACAATTCGCCTGATGCCCTGTTATTATTATTTTATCTTTTCTGCAAGCCAAGAGAAGTCAAACACCAGCGTAGCTTCTCCAACAAAACTGGTTTCGTGAACATGTCTGCACAGTTCTCCTTTGTATGCACCTTTTCAAGAGAGACTCCCCTTTCAGTGATAACCTGTCTTACAAAATGGTACTTAATTGGAATATGCTT
>APFE031585152.1:0-27395 GCA_000404065.3 Pinus taeda | reverse complement strand
TTCCTACTTTCTTAGCCTTCATCACTAGTAAGATACCTTTATAGATTTTCATAACTCCACCTTGAATTACAGTTTTATATCCATTTGAGTCAAGTGCTCCTAATGAAATCAAATTTTTTCTTAACTCTGGTACATGCCTTACATCAGTTAGTATTCTGGTTGTGCCATCAAACATTTGTAGTTGTATGCTTCCAATCCCAACAATATTACATGTTACATCATTACCCATGTACACAACACCATCATCAATTGATCTATATGTTTTAAACCAATCTTTATGTATACACATGTGGTTAGATGCCCCAGAATCTAACAACCAATGTTGATCATGTTTTGAAGCATTAACAGACAATACCTGATCACTCATACCTGAAACTGAGCCTGTATCTGTGGTATTGGCTTCCTTATTTTCTGTCGAAGAGCCCTCTTTATCAGCCTGCTTTCGCTTCCAACAATCCTTTTTCAGATGTCCAGCCTTTCCACAATGCCAGCACTTCATCTTTGGCTTCTTTCCTTTGGACTTTGAACGAGAGTCGCTATGCTTTCCCCCGGAGTGTCTCTCTCGTGAGCAACCTCTGGCCATCATTACCTCTGATGTAGATGTGTCTGCATTCGACCTCTTCCTCGTCTCCTCAGCCAACAAGGCTCCAACAACATCGTTAAACTCAAGAATATCTGATGTACTAAAACTTATGGAAGTAACAAAATGATCCCAGGATTCAGGTAAAGAACATAATAAAGTTATCGCCTTATCCTCTAAATCAAATTTTACATCTAGACTGTTTAATTGCACCAACAAGGTATTAAAAACATTCAGGTGATCAGCAATTGAGGTACCTTCTTTCATTCGCAAACTGTAAAGCTGTCATTTCAGGAGAATTTGGTTTGTCAAAGATTTCGTCATGTAGAGCTTTTCAAGCTTCGACCACAGGCCTGCAGCGGTTTTCTCTGACACAATGTTAAACAGAACATCGTCCGCCAGACATAACCGAATTCCGCTCAGAGCTCTAGCATCCATCTCATCCCATTCATCCTCCGTCATGGAAGCAGGTCTTTTGTTTTTCCCCAATAGTGCTTTCGCCACACCTTGTTGAACCAGCAGATCGTGCATCTTCACCTTCCAGATTTCAAAATTATTCTTACCATTGAATTTCTCAATTTCGAACCGGGCACTTTGATTTTTGGCCATCTTGTATCAGCAAAAAACAATAATCTCCAATATCCAACCAGCAAAAAAAATTGCCTTTGATTAAAATATCTTCCCTTCACAAAAAAATTTCTCCCTATGTCTTTCTGTCGTTGTCTTTACAACAAAAAACAAATGCCCTTTGCACTTAAAAAAAAAAAAAAATCTTGTTTACACTTCTCACAAAATTCCACCCACAAAAAATACATACACTTTTAAAGCCTTTTTAAGTTTTTGAAAAAAAAACATGTTACATAATCCTTATGACTCCCTTTTTGTTTAATGGCTTTAAAAAAAAAATTACGTACTCCACTCCTCTTTGTGTTAAATTAAAAATTACGGCTTCCCGTTATTTTTGAAAAAAGCTTTATCATGCAACCACATCCAGCTTCGCTAATTTATTACATACCCCTGCTCTGGTTTGTGGACATAACAATTTTCATGCTATGTTTTTTAGCTGCGACTACTATCAATTTATAAATTAGCTGCGACCACTATCAATTTATAACGATTTTCCGAACCCCAAAAACTCACTGTCACTTGGAAAGTTGTTCATTTGGGGTTTTCTCTACTTTTTCCACAAACATATTGGGTTTATCGTCTGCTGTTGGGCGCAATGCTGTCACTGTTTTGTTTTAAAATAAATTGACTGCGGGTTTTGCATCACATTGTGTTTAACGCTGCCATTCGCTACGACAGAGGACCGCCGGTTCTCTGATATTGTAACATTAAATTCTTTAAAAAAACAAAACTCAGAACAACGATTTCATACCCGTGATTTAGCACTGTCAAACAAAACTGAAATACGCCCATGCAATTTGCTGTCGGTTCAGGTCATGCTCTACGCACCGTTCAGCTCCACGACAGGTTCCCACACACCAGCAGACTCCTCGCAGGCAGCAATCAATTTGCACATTCACGCACCAGCAATACCATATCACCTCCAGCGCTCCGGTCAACACAAGTCCGCGCTCCCAACAGCAAAGGTCTGCTCCCTCAACAGCTCAGTCCGCACCTTCTCCGCTGCCCCAGACGTCCAACCTGGGCTCTGATACCAATTGTTGGATCAGGTGCTCAGCAAACAAATTAAACACACAGCAGAAGCAAGCACATAACACAATATTTAACGTGGTTCACCCAACCAATCTGGGCTACGTCCACCAAACATAGGCATCAGGAATATATTAATCAAAATTTGGAGATTACATCAATGAAACTCTCACACTCTCTCCCAGCTATCCGTATGACAACCTATTTTATAGTAGAGAGAATCTAACTGCTCTCACATCAAATTTAGGATGCATTAATTTGCTCCCAACAACCTGGAGATAATCCAGCAACAGATTTCCTATTGTTGTCACCTACAGAGATTTCTGCCTATTTCAGTTCAACCAGAAAATCTCAACAGAGGTAAATCTTTCCATTTCTTAATTGTAACCATTATTGTGACTTGAATATATTATATTCGTTTGGTAGTAGTTGTATATATAACCAATGTTCTTGTTTTCAATTTCGTCTTCAATTTGCTAGAGTATTTGTGAAATGCATACAGTTAAAAATAAATATACCGTGAAATTCTAACTACAATGATGGGTAGAGCATATGTTAAATACATTGCCCCATCGGCGTAGGCCAGAGTTTCTTTAGGTCGAAAAACAGAATGCAGTGGACAACCACATTCATTCTTTTAATTTTTTTTCATAAAGTAAACATTCAAGCTGAGTTTACATATTGCAAACAAACCATTGTAAAATAAATGAAAAAGAAATCACGGTCGCATATAAACATAGACGTATTGCAGAGCAACCATGCAAAAAATACATGAAATAAATAAATAATGTTTCCATAACAGAATATAAACGTGGGAAATTGATACAAAACAAAATCGCCATAGGGAAGCAGATTCGGTTATGAAAATAACTGATATGACACTGCCAAAACTCTAAAGAAAAGAACGCATAAGAGACTCTAATAACAAATCGAGGGTTCGCATATGCCCTCTCCAAAGAGCAGTTATTATTGCAGAGAAATTCATGCTTGCAGCTATAATCTAACTTGTGGAATTTTTTATTTCTTCTGAAAAAACATCTCGGCCATTTTGCAAATTAAGCGATGAGTTTTAAAATCAGGGATCTTTACATTAAAAAGCACCATTCAAAAGAAAAAATTCATTGTGGAGGCATACCTCTTCTAGTAAGCGTATTAACCTCCATTGAAGGCATCTAATTGAAACACCTTGTTTGAAGTCATAATTGAGGGATCCAAAAAAAAGTTGGCGTGTGTTTCATTTCATCCATTCCTGATGGTTTCGTAGGCAACGTTAATCTCTAGAACGTCAACCTTGCCTGTCTTGCAATCCTTAGTAGAGCAAAACTACTTAGCATAGGAATCCTTACTAACAAACACTTAATGTATGTAACTTAATCAATATAAAAAATCATAATAATGACATTTTTAGTGTTTTACCAGTTATCATAATAAGGACATTCTTAGTGTTTTACCAGACTTAAGCGCAGTGATAACAATTCTTAGTTACAATAACATCCGAAGTGAAATTTGTGAGTTTTTTTTATCCAGATTTAAACAGGAATGCAATTAATTATAAATATAATCATACATACAGAGATGCAACATAAATAATACTTTATTTCATTAATGTAAAATATTGAAATATGCTTACAAATAGAAATGGAACTTAACTAGTTAGGGCGATGGTAGCTTACCTCTGAGAAGAGATATGGTGGCAACATGCCTTTGAACTATCTTACAATAAGGTTCGAAGGCCGATTTATTGTTGAGAAACAATGGAAAACCCTAAACATCCAAAAACCTAATCCTAGGAGATGAAGCACCAAACTATGGGCTCCATTTTGGGTAAATTGGTACATCAACTCTTCGGGGTCGTAAATTTGGCATATGATCTTTGTTTGATGCATACAGTACCTCGTTAGAAAGATCTATATGAGAATTACAATTTTGAGAAGACTAACGTCAATCTCTAAACTAATGTTGCTTCTAATTTTCCCAAAAAAACGTCATTTAAGGCCTCAAAACGGCTCTGGAAGTTTAGGACCCAAAAAACTACTAAAAATAGTAAATTGTGTTACAATTAAGGAAACTGAAAAACTGAAAGAAACAATGGTGGGGGTCCAAGTGGAATTGGCGGGTGGCCACCAATATCCACCTAGATCATTCCTCCCACCTTAGAAAGCAATGGTCCCCATTGTGTTGAGTTCCTCCATGAGATTAGGAAACTTTTGTTGAACTTGGTCTCTCGTGAGCCACTTGCCCTGGTGAAGGAGTTGGTCTGCTTTGACAACTCGATACAGTTGGATCTTCTGCTAGCGAGTGTGATTGATCTGTGTGTCCATGATCCGATCAGTTGTAGCTTGTTCCATGCAATATGGATTTAACTTTGTTGGCGTCAGTTCTTTTGCAATGTCAGATGTGTCTAGTAATGGTGGAAAGTATGGTCGAAGGCGGTCCACATTGAACACTAGATGCAGGCCAAGGAATAGAGGAATGTTGAGCTCAGATGCATTGTCTTCCACAACCTTGGTAATGGTGTAAGGACCATGTCAGAGTGGTCTGAGTTTCCGATACACTCTGGTAAGGCGTTCCTTCTGCAAATGCAACCAGACTTTGTCGCCCACCTGAAACTTGGGTGGCACCCGATATTGATCATGTGACTGCTTGTACTTGGAATTTGATTTCTCTAGAATGTCATGGACCTACTGGTAGATATGTTGGATGTGCTCAATGAAGTTGTTTGCCTTATCTGTTTCAGACTGGACATGAGCCGAATTTGTCTGATTAGCTACAAATGGCATGGCCACATCAATGGGACATAGTGGCTGGAATCCCAAGCCCACCTGAAAAGGGTTGTGGCCAGTTAAGCTATGGAGAGCCCGATTATAGCTTTGTTGAACATAGGGGAGGATCTCATCCCATGTGCATGGATGATTTAAGTTGTACATGCACATAATGTGTACGATCATCCTATTGACAACCTCCATCTCGCCATCAGTTTGGGGATGTAAGGCTGTGGACGTAGTGAGTTTGGTGTCTAGCATCGACTAGAGACTGGATCAAAATATATTAAGGAACCTACTGTCCTGATCTAAGATGATAGACTGTGGGATTCCAAAGTGTACCCACACTCGTTCAAAGAAGAGTTTAGCAGTGGCTTCTGTTGTGATATTCTTTGCAAGCCACCATAATGACCATCTTCGAGAACCTGTCGACGACCACAAAAACATAGTCGTTTCCATGTTTAGTAAAAGGAAGGCCCGACATGTAATCCATGGAGATGGATTCCCAAGATCGACTAGGGGTAGGCAGCGGAGTATAGAGCTCTTGCTTCTTGATGGTTGGTTTGGCAATGGCGTAGGTAGTGCAGGATTTGAAGTACTTCCCGACATCCTGTCAAAGATTCGGCCAATAGAAATACTTCTGCAGTACCGCCACTGTTATCTCGACCCCGAAATGCCCAGCAACTTGACTGTAGTGTGCTTCCCAAATCATCTTGGCATGCTCGCTTGAAGGAACACAAAGGTGACCTAGGTGGCATAACAGGGCATCGTGGAGGTGAAAATATAGAACATGCTAACCCTCCAAGAGTGTCTAGTATGTGTGGCCAAATTTTGGGTCGCTTTTGTAGAAAAGTGGTCAATCAAAAGTCTCTTGCCCACAAGAGTTAAGCAAGGTGATTAACGCCATGATTAGTGGTCGACTGAGGCAATTTGCAACATTATTGGTGTTGCCCTTCTTATACTTGATATTCAAATGGAACTGTTGCAGGTATATGGACCACTTCTGATGGTGATCATTCTGCAACTTCTCTTGCATCTTTATGAACTACAGGGGCCAGTGGTCTGTGTGGATGACTGTTTCCTTCCCCAAAATGTAATGCTTTCATTTTCAGTAGGCCTGCACAATGGAATATATCTCTTTGTCATAAGTGGAATACTTACAGACTGTGTTTGAAAGTGTCTCACTATGATATGCCACTTGATGCTCGTGTTGCGTAAGGGTTGCTCCAATAGCATAGTTAGAGGCATCTGTCTCAATCTCAAATGGTTGTTGCAAGTCTGGTAATGCGAGCATTGGTGCCAAGCAGAGGCGATGTTTCAACTCTGTGAATGCCTTCTGTTGAGATTCAGACCAAAAGAATTTTTCTTTCACTCCTCCCTTGGTGACTTGATTCAAGGGCCAAGTGATATGAGAAAATCCCAACATGAACCTGCAGTAGAAATTGGCAAGACCTAGAAAGCTATGAAGCTCTGTTAGAGTGGTTGGAGATGGACAATCCCAAATGACTTGGATCTTGGATGGATCCACATGCACCCCCTGTTCATCAATAATGTATCCCAGATATTGAACTTGGGTCATGCCAAAAGTGCATTTCTCCAAATTGGCACATAACTTGCGTTGTCGCAGTGTTTGGAGAACATGTTGGATGTGGTGGAGATGCTCTTCCCAAATCTGGCTGAAGATCAAGATGTCATCCAAGTATACCACTACAAATGAGTTTGTGAATAACCACAAGATGTCATCCATTAGTCTCATGAAGGTTGTAGGAGCATTCGTTAACCCGAAAGGCATAACCAACCATTCGAAAAGGCCCTCCTTGGCTTTGAAGGCAATCTTTCATACATCAGAGGGTTCGATTGGTACATGGTGATATTCTGACTTCAAATCGATCTTCCTGAAATATTTTGCCCAATTTAGTTGGTCCAGAAGGACATCAATCTATGGGATCGGGTAACTATTCCAGAAAATGATCTTGTTCAGTGCTCGATAGTCAATACAAAGTCTCCAAGTCCCATCCTCTTTCTGTACCAACACAATTGGGCTCCCACAGTGTGATGAACTCAGTTGGATGTGACCTTTCTGCAGCAACTCCTAAATCTACCTCTTGATTTCATTGTTCTCCAGAATGAAGCGCCGATAGATTAGTCCATTAGGTAGCGACACACCTGGATTCATATCAATGGAGTGCTTGACCTAATAGTGCAGAGGAACCCTTGCCGAGGAGGTGAAGATGTCCTCGTACTCCTCGACGACCTTGTCCATCTGTAGTTGTCATGCAGAGGGGCCCTGTCTAGAGGTCATGGCCACGGTCTTCTTCTTTCCTTGAGGGTGTATTATCAGGAAAACAAATTTCTCTGTTTTGGAAATGTGCTTACTGCATTGTTTTGTAGTAACCAAAGAGATGGTGGTAGGCGGCGCTACCTCCGGTATCATGTACAACTTATTTCCCAAAGTAACAATAACAACATGAGGCCTTGATTCATGCACAACATGTCACTTCCAAGAGTATGGTTGGCCTAATAATACATCACAAACATCAAGGGGAGCAACTTCACACAATACCTCATCCGTGAAGGGCTTTATGTTGTATGGAAGGCGACACTGCTGGCTCACGCAAATATCTCGTCCTTGGTGAAGCCACCCAATGGTGTATCGTTGTGGATGTGTTGTGGTCAGTAAGCCTAGCCGCTTCACGACCTCTGCCGAAATGAGGTTATTTTGGCTCCCATTGTGGACAATGAACTATAGCGGGGAGCCCTTTACCCACATCTGGGAGTGGAAGAGGTGCTCCTCCTCCTCTAGATCTTTGGGTTCTTCCTTTTGGATCTTCGTGGTGGCAACGATGGCGTTGGGTTCCACATCGATAATCTGCTTCCCTTTGTCATTCCCCCTGTTGGGTTCTGACTCAAAGTCGGAACATGCATCTAATTCTTAAACCTTTAGCTCGGCCACCAGTGACTGCTTGGCCCAACACTCACTTGTGTTGTGAGTGGAACTCTTATGGAACTCACACCGATTTCCTGTGTCATTTTTCGGCTTTGAGGCACTATTCTTTGCTTGCGGCTTTGGCAGGTTGCCTTGGGCCGCCCCGCCTTGGCTTTGTCCTTTGTTCTGCGGTTTGAGGGCACCTTTCCCTTGCTTCGGATTCACAAATCCAAAGTCTTACTTCTTCTATTTAAACTTTTTCTCGATCTTGACGACATATCGGTAGCCAAACGAGGAGATGTTCAAGAATTCTATTTCATCCTAGATGTACCTGTGCAAGCAGCCGCAATATTTGAGTACCAAACACTGCTCTGAATCCTTGATACCCAACTTTGTGCGAAGGGTATGGAAAATATTGGTAAACTTCGGTACGTCTTGGTCCCTTCTCTGCCGCAACGTGGTCCACTTTATGTATTGATCCTCATAGCTTCCGACAGGGTAGTACTGCTCCTTGATTGCAACCCAGAATGAATTCCAAGTGGGTGCGGCTGAAAACAGTGAGGCCGTACTTTCATCCTTCTACTCACAGTAGGTTTCCCACTAGTCCTTGATGTGGGCGGCAGCTTTGAGAAGAGCGAAGGTAATCTTTTCTTGGCCAGAAAAATCATGAACAGAAAAATACCCTTCTAGCAGATTTAACCATTTATCTACGGCATTTGCATTTATCTAACCTTCAGATATGGGAATGTCAAAGTTAACTTGTACCTTAAAGGGTGTGGCACTTCCAAGAGTAGCTGCTGGAAGTAGATGTGTTTCCCCTGGGTAGTCGCTGAAGGATCTGGGCAAAGTTGTCCATCATCGCATTCCTTTGTCACTCGAGGGCCTCTTCGAGCAAGATTTTGATAGGATCTCTTGCCCCCTCTTCTTTCTTTTCATCCACCATGGGAGGTTGTCGTAATTTGCAAGGCTGGTCTTGCAAAGGTTCGACCAGTTCAAGCCTTAACCCCTTATACCCTGACCTCGTTGGGGACATGCAAAGAAAGACATAGAAAGAGTAGACCACTCTGATACCACTGGTCCATATTTAAATGGGAACACAACAAATTACAGATATAATCATACATACAAAGATTTAACAGAAATAATACTTCATTTCATTCATGTAAAACACTGAAATATGCTTACAAACAGAAATGGAAATAAAGTAGCTAGGGCGATGGTAGCTTATCTCTGAGAAGAGATGTGGCGGCTACATGCCTCTGAACTGTCTTACAATGAGGCTCGAAGGCCTATTTATTGTTGAGAAACAATGGAAAACCCTAAACATCCAAAACCTAACGCTAGGAGATGAAGCACCAAACTATGGGCCCTGTTTTGGGTAAATTGGTACATCAACTTCCTAGGGTCGTAACTTTGACATACGATCTCCTTTTGACACGCAAAATAACTCGTTAGAAATATCTATCCGAGGACTACAACTTTGGAAAGAGAAACATCAATCCATGTATCCATGTTGCTCCCATTTCTCCCAAAAACAATCATTTAGGGCCTCAAAACAGCTCTGGAAGTTCAGGACCCGAAAAACTGCTAAAAATAGTGAATTGTTCTACAATTAAGGAAACTGAAAAACTGAAAGAAACAATGATGGAGGTCCAAGTGGAATTGGTGGGTGGCTGCCAATATCCACCTGAATCATTTTTCCACAAAAAAAGGAACATTCATAACAAAACTGCTTAAAATAACATCTTCACTGCGAAAGCCTGACCAGTGTAATTTAATCCATGTAGTGCGTCTTTTGCAAAATAACAATTTTTTCAATATCTTACAGCAAAGGCTTAATAAGATTAAATCTTCCCGTCCCTCTTCATGCTCCTCCTAAGCAGTGACCCAGGCTTTGTTACAAAAATAAATGTTTTCCCTAGACAATTCTTTCCAAAAGCCAAGGTCCAATACTTTTATCACTCTAACATGGGAAATCGTAAGAAAAGTGCTAAATTAAGGCTATAATTTTATAGCAAAAATGCGTCTGAAATTCCTGACAGGTTTCAAAACAGAAAAGAAAGTCAAAGGAATCAGAAAACATGACAATTTAGTGTAGCAGATCTAACAAGCAAGCTCCATTAATGTCTTTCAAGGACTTATCAAGAGTAGAAACATTTAAAACTAAAGTTTCTCTGTCAAACACTTTTAACTAGGGTTTCAAAGTCCTCAGGTCTCGGCTTCCCTTCTTACCTCCAGTTTTTTCCATAGGTTGCATGCTTCATCTTGACGAGACTGATGAACATCCCATGAAAGGCCAAATATTTAGTGGTTATGTATGCATAAGATAACGACGAATGGATTTGGAATGCTTACATGGATTCAACCAAAACAAGTAATCGAAATGCCAAATCTCTTGTACATGCAGATCTTGTACACAGAACAATTGATGGTATCCTTATTAAATTTGCAGCCTCCATCAAATATGTTTGGCATGTGATGCAGATCTTGTACACAGAACAATTGATAATAGCCTTATTAAATCTGGAGCCTCCATCAAATATGTTTGGCATGTGATGCAGATCCTATACACAAAACAATTGACAATAGCCTTATTAAATTTGCAGCCTCCATCAAATATGTTTGGCATGTGATTTGTCGTTCACCCTTGAAACGTGGAGCGAAGGACCCAAGAGTGTGTTGTCGTCACCCGAAAATTGACATAAAAAGTATAATATTAACTATATAAAACTTTAAAATGTATCTAGTACGGACAAACTAATACAACTCAATCAATCCTAGATGTCACTGCGGAACATTGACATAATAATAATACTCAATTAAATATTTAAATTTATAAATCATTTTTTTATAAAAATTTAAAATTTAAGTATAATTTGCATTTTAAATTATGATCTATAAATTAGTGTAGCGATATAAATTAAATGGTTGGTAAATATGGATATTTATTATAACACTTACTTCATCATACGTTGCATATTGCCAGAATTTTAAAAACATTATAAAAAATAAATAGTTTATAATTTTATTTTAAATTAGTATTATTATTAGTAATTATAATAAGAATTAATATAGGGTTGGCAAGTGCGGGAGAGGTGATTCTTCTTCTCGACGTACAAATAAAGATACAATTCGCATGGCGTTTTTTCTCTGGGTGACAAACCTACATACTGTGGCACTTGTCTTTTATTGTGCATATTGGTAATTGTCTTGATGAAAAGAACTCAATAATAACATAACGAAGAAAAAAGCTATAACCTAAGAAGTAAAAGAATATCACAAGAATTTATCAAGTAGAGAAATATTTTAACTATTCAAGCCCTAGATTTCTCAACATGGAATGAGAGCTTAAGTGCTAAAGTCAAGAAGGGGCATTCAAGAAAGTAGAGATACGAGAAGTGAGCTTCAAATAATGAAGAGGTGATCTACCAAAACCCTCGATCGAAGAAATATACTCTAGCAAAAGTCTTGAAATTATCTTCAAGAAGAAAGCATGAAAAAACACAGAAACCCTAAAAGCACTTCAGAGATCATCACTCATACATCACCAAAGAAGTGGAATCTCTCCAAATCTAAGGAAGGTTAGATCGAAAGATAATCTTCTCTCTATTGAAGCAAGGATCTCCTTTGTAAAAAGATCATACTAAAGAAGGCAGTCTTCCCTGTCCGCAGTAAGAACCTTCTTAAAAGGATGATCTGAAGCAACAAGTTCGTCATCAAGTTGAAGGTTCTATCTTCACAACTAAGTACATTTTCATTATAATATAACCTAGTAAAAATGACTTTATGTTTCAAGGAGGATCATAAGCTGGTTGGGATATCAATTTTCCTTGCATGGAAAAGAAGGATAAACATAGTCCTCAAAGTAAATGAACTCATTGATCATGTCCATGGAAACTTCTCCAAGCCATCCAAAGAACAAGCATTATCTGAATACATGGAAAGGGATCTCAAGGCTCAAAATATTATTAAGGAATATATTAAAGATCCTCTCATTCCCTATGTAGCTGAGTTGGAGACATTTAAAGATATATATGATAAATTGGTAGAAGTTTTCTCTGAAAGCATGCTAGAAAATATCATATCACTTAGATATAATCTATATTAATTGAAGGTGTCAAAGGATGAAGGGATATTGTCATGCCTTTCAAAAGCATCTCAAATAAAAGGTCAAATGCAGGATCTATGAGAGATGGTATATGATAATGAAATGATCTCCTTTATTCTAAATGCATTAATTGATGAACAAGGTAACCTCCGATCTACTAAAGAAGGGGAAGTTATCCCATTCATCAAATTATGGTCTCTCTACGAGGTAGAAGAAGACAGGTTGAAGAAATAAAGTAACAAAAGAACAGATAGAAGGGATCAATTAGTGGCAAAAAGAAAAGGGAAATTTGGAAATTTTGGTCCTCCAAAGAAAAAGAAGAACATAGCTAAGGAAAGATGTTATGGCTATCAGAAACTTGGGCACTATAAAAGAGATTGTCCTAAACATAAGAGGGACAGGGAAGAAGCCCATATTATTGAGGAAGTGAAGTAACCTGAGACAAAGAAGCTTAAGAAGAAAGAAGCAAAAGATCTCTACTATGACTGAGATGATATTCTTCAAAATGTGTTTTCACTTGTAATTCATAGATAGGAAGTAGTGTAAATAAGATAGGATGCATCGTGATAGAAGCATTATAATTAAGAGCTCTTGACATGGGAATCATAAAGGACGTATGAAATAAATTATATTGATCACAAATAAGAGCTCTTGGAAACCTCATTGAAATCCCTAGTGATACTTATAGAAACAAGTAAGAGGTCATCATCGACTGGGATCATCATACAATAGTAAAAAAGGAAACATCCTCAAAGGATTTACTGATATAAAAGGAAAGAAAGAGTTTCATCAGGAATTCTAACTTGTGGGATTCAAGGGATGATGGTATGATGACATAACAAGAAAGCAGGTTAAAGGATAAAGTTATTTCATTCAAATAAAGCTGCTACAGGAAGTCTACATGATTGATAGGAAAGATGAAATATGTATGCTTACATAGGATATCATGAAATTCATGTCATATGGTTGCAGATAATATGGATCACTATTTCCATCTTGGGAAATATGATCAAAAGAAAAAGGGATCTCTTCCTCTAAAAGATTGTAGAAATACATAAGTCACACTAGATGAAATCAACATAATATGTTCTCATATGAATCATGAAGGAGATGACCACAATTGAGGGAAACTGATTAGAAGCTCCTGGGAATGAAGTGTGAAAGTAAAGGAAGAGATCGTGAAAATATGCAACAAAGGTAGACAACATTCAACATCTGAGACCAAGAAGAGTTGACTAGAATATCTCCCAGAAAGATATGAAGACTCTGATAGGAGTCAGAAAAAGATGGAGACCCTTAACAATGGATATCTTTGGGAGATATGTTAACATGCATGGAGGATGTTGATACCTACAGGAAGATTCATGATAAAAGACCATCACAAAGGTAATGATTTATGTATTCATTTATTATTTTTGAACTAGTATCTGAATGAACTTATGTAGGACTACCAAAGGGAAGATATGTAGATAACTTCCAAGAGGACCATATAGAAGGATGTAAGATCCTTTCGGAAAATATGGCATGAAGGAAGCAGCATGACATGAAGCAAATCCAGATGGAAATCTGATGGATCACTTCAATGATGAAATGAGGACATGAATAACTCATGGATGAAAGTGATGGATGGTATGTGCCCTATGACTAATTCCCTGAAGATGAAGACTCCATGACGAAGAATAAATTCATGACATCGAAGGATGGAGATCTTCAAGCAACTAGTTGTTCCATGATCTCCACATGAGGAGTTGTTATAGGTCCCTAGTTAAGAGGGAGCCTGAAAAGAATTTTCTTACTCAGAAGAAAATTGGAAATTCCTAAGCTAAGAGGGAGCTTAGGTACATTCCTTTTGTAGGAATGAGTACATTCCTTTATTGGAATATGTCCTCCCTATTTGAGAGGGATAGATAGACATGTCATTCTGGTCTTCACCTAGGAAGACAAAATGGAGGATTGGGTAATCATTTGGCATCTGATACTCTTTGAGGATGAGATAGGGCATCCAACAAGAGAGTATTCTTGGAGGACCGATATTCTTTGAGTGATGGGGATTCCAAGATAAGAATAACCCTTATGGAACACACCTTGAGTACCCATGTAGGAGATGTTCTGAGAGAGACAATGATGAGAGTGCCTATAAATCATTGGTCTCGCCAACATTGAGCTCACTTGTGGAGAGATGGTGTTTTTAGTCAAGGTCTTGTTATGTAACAATGTTAGTTGATATGATGTTATACAATTGAGTTACCAATCTAAATTCTTCTTATGAGAAATTTTTTAGATTGAAAAAGTCCAATTACCATTATGAATACCTTCCTAGTTAAGAGGGGGTGTTGAAAACTGTAACAATGTTCGATCTTCATAATGACATGTAATTATGATTTTATGTAATGTGATGTAAAGAAGAAAAATAAATTTACTATATTGTTCGCTTCATGGGTTTCATGAGAAAGAGATTTTATTTTGAGTCAAGGCTCCCATTGAGAGTTTTTAGGAATTATTTGTCATCTAGTCATAAAATGATAAAGTCATTGTCATGTAACGAAGTCATGTTACACTTTGTAAAATGTCAATCTTTTCAATGTAAAGTATCCTCCAAGACCTTGTCACTTATCATCTTCAAGTTGGCTTAGAACGATGGAAGAACATGATAGAAGAAGTCAGCCTTACTACTTGTCATCATGTCTGCCTAAGGGTCATGAGTTGATGTGTATAAGAAGCCTCACTCGGCCTCACTTGAAGGCAAGTAACTCGACCAACATTTGGTGAAGAATTACAAAGAAGAAGGCTACAAAGAGAAGTGTGAAGGAGGTTTCTTTTGGGGCAGTGAAAAAGAGGTTTCTTATGGGACAACAAAAAAGTGATTCCTCTGGGACATTAAAGAGATTCTTCTAGGACAGTGAAAAAGAGTTACTTCAGGGGCAAAAAAAAAAAAAAAAAGGTTTCTTCTAGGGCAGTGAAGAAGGATTCTTCTAGGGAAGCTAAGAAGAGTTTCTTCTGGGGCAACGCAAGAGGTTTCTTCTAGAATACTTATTTTGGGTAACTAAAATAGAAAATAGAGACCAAGATTTTCTATAGGAATCCAGTAAGATCATAGAGACCAAGTTTCTCTAGGGGAAGTCGAGAAGAAGCAACGTGAAGTATAGAGACCGAGTTTCTCTAGAAGGAGTCGAGGAGAGAAGTTTGAGATCAAGAAGAAAGTTGAGAAAGGGAAAAGGCATCAAGGTTAGTGACAAGGTTCTTCGGAGGATACTAGAGTCAAAGGTCTTTGTCATGGTCTTGGTACTTATCTATTGAAGATCTAGACTCAAGAATTTTGATCAGAATTTCCTCTCAAGAGATGAGAGGTTTTGGCCCTAACTGATAAGCCTACATACTATGTTACTTGTCTTTTATTGTGCATATTGGTAATTGTATTTATGAAAAGAACTCAATAATAACATAATGAAGAAAAGACTGTAAGCTAAGAAGTAATAATATATCACAAGAAATTATCAAGGAGAGGAATATTTTAACTATTCATGCCCTAGATTTCTCAACACTGTCATGGGCCCGTCTCTCCCTTGAAGATGTCAACATGGCCGACAAAATGTGCATTCCCGCGGGCACGACTACGACTGTGAATATGTCGGATCTCCTTAAGCTATCTTGTGAAATGGTGCATCCTATTCATTATGTTCTAGTCATTTGTGTGCCTTTTGCTAAATCTTCAAATTAGCTAATGGTCATTATCATCAAAATCATGATGTGTTTTTTTTGGTAGTATTAGTAGGCACTACGCATTGTCTCTCAATTTTCCCTCGCGGTCATGTATCTTAGCTTGTGGGCGGAAGGAAGGAGGTGGGACAACAAAACATGGCTGGCTTTGAGGCTTTACGAAAAACTAAAAGTTGGGAGTCAATTTGTTAAGATTGCCTTATATATGTTATTATACAAAAATTAGTGGCTCAGTGGCTTCTTTAAGTGGCACTGTAAGTAAGATCGTGTATCGGTTGCAAAAAATCCAAAAAGAAATGCTCCATGGTTTCAAAAACATGCAAGAATAAATCATTTCATAGGTGTTTTCACTATTAGGTGAGGTGAGTTAAGTCGATAGCGTTAGGCCAATAGTGAGTGAGTCATATTCCCTTGGCTTTGAAGTTTAGCAATACCAAAGTGAGGCTAAGTAACTACACAGGACCATGAAGTTGGACTCATGGTATAGCCCCATCAATAATTTTTCCCTTCTTAAACCATCCCTCTATTTCCAACCCAAAATTTGAGCCCCTCATTAAAACCCTTGACGCCTCATACCCATTTGTAGAGTTACCCACTCTAGGCACTCTTCGGGGGGCTCATTCGTCAAGGAGTATAGGTGGAGAAATGTGGATCGCTGCTAGGAGTTCCAACCACCCTAAACTTTTATCTTCAGACATTATCCCGGGTGCAGAGGATATTTGTGAATTTGTTATGACAACGTAATATTTGTATCATATTTTTTATGGCGAAATTACATATATAACAAGACAAGTCCAGGGTAGGGGTTGCACGAAAGAGAATAGATGGACACCAAGTCTCCAATCTAATGTTGTAACCGTACACTCTCCTCTTTCAGACAATTCTCTCTAATGGAGCAAGGTGGCTCTGACTTATTTTTCTTATCTATCCTAGGGAATTCTTATTGGTGGTAATAAGGGTCATAAATAACATCTTTCCTATAACTAAAATATCGTACTTGACTGCTTCTGATCTTCCAAGGGTTGGTTCCACTAGAGCACCTCTACAAAAATAGGTTGTTGTTCGATCAAAGGATTCACCCATCCCAACCTGGTGCATCTGCCTCGTGATAACTATATTGTTTTACTCTCGCAAACCACCATAATTTTTCTGGGATAATCTTGATTATGGGTTGTGTTGCAATGGCTCTATTTGTGACTAACTTATTTGTGTTACTATTGGATAAGTGCAGAGAGGGAAGGAGGGGTTCCACCTACCGCCTCTATCTATGATAAATTCTTTCTTGGTTGGCGCTGGCCCTTCTGTCTCGTTTCACGGAAGTAAGCAAACCCAAATTTCCCTATTTGAATGGTATCGTATGCCAGTCAACCAACGACTACTTCGGGCATTGAATAGAGGGCTAAAATAACCCATTTTCAAACCCAAATATCCCTGGACTGAATTGCACACCCTTGGCCATCAACACACAAACCTGAAGGTAATTGTATGCCCAGTCTAGGCGGCTCTCTCATTCGTTTGCTAAGGTAGGCATCATAAGAAAGTAAGTCACCAAGAAAGTAAGCAAAATAGAAATTGATTATCATAGTAGGTAGTGTAGGTTGGACCAACCAGGAGTCCTTGTCGATCTAAGAAGTGTCTTTCGTACAAGGGGATGGAATGGAGTACTACACCTATAGTGGGTATGTTGGAAAACGGGGAACTTCTCTTTCTTGGAACCTACCGAACCTTAGAGGAGTAGTATATTCGTTGTGCCACTCCGCCTCATATTCTATTTATTCTTCTTGGGCTACCATGTGGAATCATCGGCCACGTGCAATGTCTCCTCTTATATCGAGGAACTACCCCTCCCATCCAAGATTCCTTCACTTTTCACCCTCCTTTGACCGATCCTTTTGACCCCATACTCATTAGGATGAATAGGCCTATTAGTGAAACATTCTTTGTTTAGCAGTCCTCACCTAATGTCTAGTGTGAGTAGTGCATCCAGTCTATTAGCGAGATTTCATCATTTCCTCTCCTTAAATTGAGGGCCCTGCCAGGGGCATCCTTTCACTCTCCAATACTCATTTCATGAATTAATATTATTTTATTTAGCTTATCTAATGTCATCTACTACTTGTATTTTTTCAAAATCTATCAAATATTTGCTATTAGAACTTGAAATATCATCTTTGAAGATAGACAATCTATGTTGGAAAGGTTATAGAATGTGTCGTAAGTGATTTCTCTTTATCTTTTAATTTTGAATGGCATTTTGTTTACTAATTTTCATCTTCAAGATATTTTATGTCATGATTCTTCCTTACTTATGCCCTAAGGCATTTGCTTTGCAACATCTGGTGCAATTGCTAGTACTATGCCATGTGGGCATTGAAATATTTTATTTATGATGGAGAGCGAGTAAAATATCCTTACCACATTGGGTTGTAATATCAATAACATATTAAATGATCATAGTGATGATAAGATTATTGATGTTTTACAATACTTTTAATTAAAACTAACTAAATATGCATATTCATTTTTATTTTTTTATTATAGCCGACATTGCTTTCTATTTAGAGAATATTTTATTATTATTTTAAGGGCACTTGTCAACTACGTGTTGACGGAATCACACATTTCCCTCATACTGAGTTGTAAAATGCATCTATGGATGCACTAAATAAGATTTGATACAATACCATGGGCCTATACAATGGCTTATCAATATCACATGCCAAAAAAAGTCATAATCCATTTCATATGACTTGTTCATATTAAACTTTTTCAAACATTCAATTTAATTAAAAGAGCAAAAAAAACATAACTATTTTAGAGATAAATTTCAATCTTTGATTTGTGTAGCTTAAATCACTACCATCCACCTATTAATTATTGATATTTGCTCAGAGAGGTGCTCTCCAACCTAGTATAGTAGAGATGTTGGAACCCTGTAAGCATTTTTACTAAGTTAAAACAAAATAAAAATAACTCTACATTAAATAAAAATAACTTTAAAATAATAAAGTAAACTTGACTTGGTCATGGTTTTTTTACTCGCTCAAAACAAAATAAAAATAACTTTAAAATAATAAAGTAAACTTGACTTGGTATTGACCCATGAGGTGCTCTCCAACATAGTTAGTAGAGATGTTGGAAAAATAAACTTGACTTGGTATTGACACATGAGGTGCTCTCCAACCTAATATAGTAGAGATGTTGGAACCCTGTAGACATTTTTACTAGGTTAAAACAAAATAAAATAACTCTACATTAAATAAAAAGAACTTTAAAATAATAAAGTAAACTTGACTTGGTCATGGTTTTTTTACTCAGTCAAAACAAAATAAAAATAACTTTACATTAAAATAAAAATAATTTTAAAATAATAAAGTAAACTTGACTTGGTATTGACCCATGGTATCCATGTGGAAATGAACCTATTTAAAAGAGGAAATTAAATCAGCATAAATCTATCTTAACTCCGGATCTACCAAGCCCTCAAAGGATCAAATCTCTATCAAATTTATTTCCAAAGAGATTTGATTCTCTAGGACTTGGTAGATCTGGAGTTCAGATAGATCTAGACTTGTTAAATAAAAATACTAAAAACCCTATACATAGGCATTAAGATTTATTTTCGTAAATTTTTAAAATATTTTAGATAATTGACGTAATTATTAAATATTTTGATTGTATTTTTGGGTAAAATAGAATGTGGTAGATCTTTCCACCTGAGAAAAGGTCAATAAAGTTAACCAATGCATTATTAAGATGATAATGTAAAAGAACATTTTAGATTAAAGAGTTTATTATAAACTTTTAATAAAAATAAGATAAAGATTATTTTTATTTTTATTTTTTTTTAAATATAGATTTTGTTCTTAACAATTTTGTATTGTTTTATGAGTATTAAAAAATATATATATAAAACTTAAAAACTAAGTTAAATATACTGAAATCCAAGAAAATATTTATTTTTAGCTAAATTCCTACTCGATAAAAATAGTAGTAACCACCTTTAATAAGTATTTTAATAGGATTAATTACTTATGCATTTTGGTCATTTTGTATAACATTGCCATTATTAGTCCTTGCCATCTGGCAATGGCCAGGGACTATAGTAATCGGAATCACGATTTCTAGCATTAGTTCACGCGGTTTAGTGACGGTTTATACACTAAGTGTGCGGCTTATGCAACCCGGTCCGTATGTTAACAATATGGTTGTTTGTTTCATCATCTTATTTGGCCTCTTCCCGAGGAGAAGAGGCCAAAAGCATATCTTATTTTTATTTTCGACTTCCGTTGTGGAGATTAATGCTAGCATTAAAGGACTAATATTTGAGGCGTATGTACACCCAACACAATATTTAACCAAAGTTACCAAAGTTTTCTGTACAGGCGGCTTTACGGACTATGCTCACAATATCCTGAAGGCTGGTCCACACGTCTTCTTCTCTATTATAGGCTTGACACGTTTCCCTGACCGCTTATATTCTTGACACATTGCTTGACACATTTCCCTGACCACTTGAGAAAATTCAGAAAAAACTGTATCAAACTGTATCGGTTCAATGGAATTGGTAGCTTAGCTCCTTTAGCTGCTAGTGGTGCAGCCCAGAAGGAAATGTTGCGAGCATTACGCAGGCTGACTACTAGTAAGCATCCGTGCCCTCAAGGGTCTCACGATTCTCCCAGAGTAGCTTTCAGCTGGAAATACCGGTAATCTCTAGTTTCCCTTAAAAATTCGTTGATCTGTAAAAGAAAACCTCATGTTCATCACTTTGATTTCACAGTAACATGATTGAAAATTCTATTTTCTCTTACCTTTTTTGGTTTTTATTATTTGCAAAAAATTGGAAAAGAAGTCAAAAGCAAGTCCGCATGTAGAAAATAAAGCAGCATGCAGATCTTCTGCACAAAAGGTGAAGATGAAACTTTGGGATTCGTTTTCAACGGCAATTGCAGCGTTATTAAATCACAAGCCTATACTTGTATTTTCAATTTGCTTGGTATTTGTGTGCAGATACAGTGGTGATGATTTTCTTTGCCGGCCATTAATACAATAGCAAATTAGGTTTGAATTCCCTCTTTTTCTACATTGGCGATTTATCTCTTTTTCTACACTAGCGATTAGAAATTTACAGTATTTCATTCACAAATGCTAACAGAATGCTAATATGAGAAAATGAAAGATGTTTATGGGATTATTAGAGAAATATATAATCCATATTCTACAAACTTGCAATAACCAGATTGCACTCATTCTTTTCATGACAGACAGAAATCAGAGACTTGAAAGGAGATCAATCAAACCTGCAACAATAGAGGTGATTGGCTTCGTTAGTGCAATAAGTACTCCCAAATACTCAAAACAAAAATGAAAATGACCTCAACAGTGTTGCTTCGCCAGAAGTTAACCCCACTCAAGGTGATAAAAACAACACAGGTGCAAATTAGGAGTTGCACCCTAAGCTTTCACCTGCCATGTGGGGTAAGCTTAGTCTATATTTTCTACCAGTTTTTCCTCTTTGGAATTCAAGTAATTTTAAAATCTCTCCTTATTTTCATAGCAAGGTTTTTATTATGCCATGCGTTTGCTGTGTTTCAGAATATCAAACTTATTTGGTTTATATTTTTTTTCCTTGAATTGACAACTTCTTAATGTGCAATTCTTTTGCAGAGGTTGTTATTGTGAAATTGAATAACTAGAATAACAAAATAGAGATTACAGAATGGGAAGAAAACAAAAAGGGAAACTCATTGAACAAGTGAGACCTGTGTTGTGTTTTTCATTCTCAAAGCCAGGCAAGGTTAAGGTCGCGCGGTGTATTCGAGTTACCTGGCGAGATACCTGGATTTGTGAGTTATTACGTCGGCTATGCGATTTTTCACCACTATATATGCGGATTATGTCGACCGGATATGTGAATTTCCGGCAGATATGTGGGTTTGACCACCGAATATGTTGATTATCGGCGAGTTAACTTACCCGATAACTGAGTTATTATCAGCGGAGATCTGTGTTACAAGAGAATACACGAGTTATCATCATTGGATGCACGAATAGTGCTTTCCTGCCATGCTCCAATGCCGTCGTCTAGCCGATTGTGCTAGAACCAGTTGTCCCGATGCTGCACCAACCTGTCCCATAGATCGTTATGTCGTGCTATCATCATGATGCCGATTTCAATTTTTCAATATCATTATTGCTTGCGGCATATAGCTCTGTGACATGAGGGCTTTCGCCAGACTAAAAAAGTGAGCATTCTCTGCATTCCCAACATGATCCTGATTTACAGTTCGTGTCCATCCCTTCGTTATCTATGCATGCATTGCAGCCTGCATTACAGGACGAGGCCTCTGAAGAAAAATTTGCAGAGCCATCTTCCTCATAGGAATCCTTTGCTGGAGGATAATATCCTCTCTGTAATTTAAAGGAGCTTAAAGCGGATACATTCTTACCATTGTTTCTTGTCTTCCTCCTTCCTGGTAACATGCTGATAGGACTCCTGTTCTTTCTCAGTCGAACTACTCTGACTTCATGAGAGTCGAGGGGCTCTAATAAGTTAAGCAGGGATAGCTTCCTCGAGTCTGTTTTGGGGTTGTTTCTTAGGCCAACTAACGGATCCCTTGGCCATTCTGCAACCGAAATCATCGTCACGCTAGGAAAGAGAGGCCAAGTTCTTGAAGGAAAGGTAACATTGGTACCGTGTGGTGACTAATGGATAACTCAAGGACACGTGAAGTGCATGCAATCTCCACGTTAGAACACTCGTTGCTCCCAGACGCTCCGTTCATCGTATTTCAATAGGGTTCAAGTGGGCTGAATTGGAACCTCGTCTGGATAATTCTGACTGGTTACCATTACCTTTAAATAAAAAAATTATACTTTACACGGCCAGATGTGAAAAAGCTTGTGGCTTTCACTACATCAACCGTTCGGTGGAAATGTCACATGCATTTCAATCTAAAAATGCTTATGAAACTAATTAGTAGAATTTTTGTACATATTAATTAATTACAAAACCAGAAAACAATCAAATGTATTATAAATATCTCAAGCAAAATCCTCCCAAAGCCAACCATTGCAATGGCACATGTTTATCGCATGAATTTTTTTTTGTTTATATTATAAAAAGGTAACCATATACCACGATTTTACGATGAACTTTTTAAGAAAAATATAAATAATTCTATTAAAAACAATGAATACTGTTTTTTTATTATACAATGTTTATAACACGTTATGAGTTGGGAGCTAGTCCGATAGTATTGAGGGGTATAATTTAACCTGGAAATCTTGTCGATGGCTCAAATACGATAAGCCCCACAACATATATGTGATTGGATATTCTTTTTCCGCGTGTCTCGCCCGTTTACGTCTCTCCTCTTTGCTGACTTTGCACGAAAGGCTCAGGCTCCCAGATGGTGTCTGTGCGTTCCAAGAAAAGAGCACTCAACCGAAAGGTAGGTAGGTGGGTTAAGTTTTGTATTATCCAACGAAATGTTCATGCTCCACCAGTCTATGTTTTGTATTATGCAAAGAAACGTTACCAATTTTATGGTGGCCCTTCACTCTAGTCTGCAGCCAACACATACTTAACCAGTCCTGAAATGAATGGCGCCGTTCATACGAGCAATCTAATATGGTGTCCAAGTTCTCCTTGCGATTGTTTATTGTATTACCCGCACTTTGAAACTTTGCTTCCAAGGTTTCAGTGGTTGTTGCATTGAATTTGGTCAGCGTTTTGTGGGAGGTCTGAAAATTGTTCGCTTGCCTGCGTATTCTTGTTGTTCCGAATTCGAATTGTAAGTTTCACTTTACTGTTCAGTTTGTTTCAGGTGTTACCCATGA
The DNA here is from genome assembly GCA_000404065.3 of Pinus taeda. NCBI lineage: Eukaryota > Viridiplantae > Streptophyta > Pinopsida > Pinales > Pinaceae > Pinus > Pinus taeda. The sequence continues at coordinate 3,804 of APFE031585152.1, read as the reverse complement.
TTGAATCTGCACAAACAGAAGTTGAGGAAACACGATCCCTACTTCCAGAAACTGTGATTGTTTCCATGATCTCCTCTTCTCAAGATTTAGCCGCAATTCATCAAACAGGGGAAATCAATGTACATCATTAATAATTATAGCAAATCATTCTGGTCAATGTTCAGAAAATTTATCTGTGGCTCAGTCTTTGCCTTGTGGTTAATGCAGGAAATAAAACAACAAATTTGATTATCCTTACAGAGTCTTTTCATTGGATGCTGGAAGTGATTCTTTAACTAGTTGACCAGCAGAAGGACTTCATGAGGGATCTTCTTCGAAGACAGTTCCCAAGCTATTGCGAATATAGGAACTCTCCAAGTCTATCTTCTATAATAGTTTTCTTCAAGCCCTGTGCAGGGACTAGCTGCCCTGCAACTTCTCTTGTTAGTTCTTATAACCCTAAAAGGGCAGTAACCCATTGTAGGTTTTATTACAATCTTTTTTAAGTGAACAAATTTTGAAATCTAAAGCAACAAATCTTGAAACATACCTTTCGACCCCATTGTAGGTTTTATTACAATATTTTTTTAGCTGAACAAATTTTGAAATCTAAAGCAACAAATCTTGAAACATACCTTTCGACCCCACAGCAGGAACTTGGAGAAGTCACGAAGATATGTGGAGATTGTAGGGAGATTTATCGAGAAGTGGTGTGGTTTTGAAATCTAAAGCAACAAATATTGAAACATACCTTTCGACCCCACAGCAGGAACTTGGAGAAGTCACGAAGATATGTGGAGATTGTAGGGAGATTTATGGAGAAGTGGTGTGGTTTCTTTCTCTTCTGAGGAGTTGTATGCTTTTAGTGAACAAAGAGGTCTTGAAGTAGGATGGTGAGAAAAACAATGGGGTGTTTTGGTTTTTTTTCACAACCTATTGCTAATGTTATGCGTGTTAGAGAATGGCACGACTGGATTTTTGTCAACATGTTTTCATGCAAGAAATATATTTTTTATTTGTTTAATTGGTCAAATTGATAAATTAAAAAAATAAGAGATGTGTTTCATTAGCAACAAATTGTGGAAAAAAAGAGGCGATAACAACCCGATCTCTTTTTCAACATCATACATAGAGGCCACAACAACCCAATCTCTTTTTCAACATCATACATCATCACCTCTGGTTCACTATTTAATCAATCAAATTGATAAATTAAACAAATAAGGGATGTGTTTCATTGAGAACAAGTTGTGGAGAAAAAAGGCCACAACAACCAAATCTCTTTTTCAACATCATACATCATCACCTCTGGTTCACTATTTAATCAATCAAATTGATACATTAAACAAATAAGAGATGTGTTTCATTGGCAACAAGTTGTGGAAAAAAAAAGGCCACAACAACCCAATTTCTTTTTCAACATCATACATCATCACCTCTCGTTCATTGAACACGTACAACTCCCCCAAAACCCAAAAGAGAAAGCAAACGCACAACTTCTCCATAAATCTCTCTCCAATCTCCATATATCTTCCCCGTTTCGCGAAGTTCCTGCTAGGGCCAAAATTTTAATATTATTTCCTAATTATAAAATTAATTAATGGAACAATTATTAGTATAAATTCCATCTTAATTTTAATTCTATTAAATGTTAAAATGATAATAAAAAAGCTTAAACTTTTTTTTTACACTAAAAATTTGAGAAAATATTTTCACCTTAAAATATTTGATGTTTATTTATGTTTAATAGATAATGTGTTTAGATGTTTGACAGATGAGTAACTAATGTAGGAATTTACAGGATAAGTTCTTGAGATAGAACACCAAAGGACACCGCTCACAAAGAGATCACAGATCAATACACAGTATCCTCGACGTGCTTAAAACCCTCAAATAGGGAAATAGTCTACGGGCTGAGTCAACGTGACTGCTTCAGGCAATTTATTAATGTGAAAGAAAGAAAATTTACATAAAATTATCTTATGACCGGTCACCATACAAATTGCCCTCCATGCTCTTTAAACCAATTAGGTTTAAAGCCACGAATCAAGTATCGCTAATACTGAGGAGAGAATGAACTGTCAGATCACTTCATATCTAGAACATATCGTGACTTTCAGATTGTAAGTTACAAAAGTACATAGGAAAGAAACACATTTTACCCAACTCTACACTAGACCAAGTTATACTTAACTATTTCCTATGTGTCGGAATATCCTAACATCCCCCCTTAAGAACAACTTGAGATAGGATTGAAGGATGTACAAATATGACACAATAGGAGAAGGAAGGAGGCATTAGAGCCTATCCCCCCTTAGTTACATCTTCTTGAACTCCAACCATAAATCGAATTTTAGTAAACTTCACGTCTGTGAGAGCCTTTGTAAAGATGTTTGCAACTAGATCATTAGTTGAACAATATTTCACTTCAAAAACATGGTCATGAATGAGCTTTCTGATGAAGTGCATGTGTAGTTCAATGTGTTTGTTGCGCTGATGTTGGAATGGATCTTTGCATAGTTGAATGGCACTTTGATTATCACACCAAAGTGTAGTCGGATGCTGCTGCTGAAAGCCAAACTCTGACAAGATCTGACAAAGCCACAGGGCTTCCTTACTAGCTTCTACGGCACCATGATACTCTGCTTTTGCTGATGAAAGAGAAATGGCACTTTACTTCTTGCAAGCCCATGTAATAGGTCCTGAACCAATAGTGAACACATAACCTGCAGTAGACTTTTGATCATTAGGGTCACCAGCCCAATCAGAATTAGTGAAACCAACCAATATAGGAGATGCTTTGGTACTGTAATGAATCCCAAATTGAACGGTACCTCGAACATAACGAAGTATTCTTTTAGCTGCTTTCCAATGACTTTCATGTGGGTTTTGCATAAACCAAGCAATAAGGCCAACAACAAAGGAAAGGTTAGGACGAGTACGGGTCAGATACAAAAGTTTTCCTACAAGTTGACGGTATAAGGTAGCATCAAGTTCAGGTGAAGTACAAGTGACTGAAAGTTTGGCTCTAGACTGAAAGGGAGAAGGGGCTAGCTTACAGTCTTCCATATGAAAATAGCATGCAAGATCACAATCATAATTGGACTAGAAAAGGGAAATACCTTCCTTAGATTGCAAGACTTGAAGACCAAGAAAAAAATGAAAGTGTCCTAAGTCTGTCATTTCAAACTTCTTTTTAAGGTTGGACTTCACATGGTTTATAAGGTTGGGATCACTACCAATAAGGATAAGATCATCAACATAAAGAACAAGAATGATAAGAGACTTGCCCACTTTCTTGGTGTAGACAGTATTGTCAGAATGACACCTAGAAAAGCCATTTTCTAAAAGAAAGCTATCCATTTTGGCATAATAAGCTCGAGGGGCTTGCTTGATACCATAAAGGGATTTCTTAAGCCGAAATACAAGGCTGAAGTCTATTTGTATAAAGCCAATAGGTTGTCCATATAGATTTCTTCATGCAAATCCCCATGCAAGAAGGCGGATTTAACATCCATCTGATGGACTTCCCATTTGAAAGAGGCAGCAAGGGAAAGAACAAGGAGAAGGTTTCAGTATAGTCAATGCCTTCAACTTGTGAAAATCCCTTAGCAACAAGACGAGCATTATGTTTATCAACTTTCCCATCTGGTCCATACTTGGTTCTGTAAACCCATTTGCATGTAACAAGTTTTCGTCCCTTTGGTAGAGGAACAAGATCCCATGTATCGTTTGCCAATAATGAAAGATATTCTTCATTCATAGTTGCATCCCAATCTGGATGGCCTGAAGCTTCTGCAAAGGTGTCAGGATCATAATTTGCTG
>APFE031585151.1:0-43358 GCA_000404065.3 Pinus taeda | reverse complement strand
TTGCCCTTTCCAACAATGGTAGTTCTCGGATAGATCTTTCTAACGAGCTATCATACGCGTCAAACGGAGATCGTATGCCAAAGTTACGACCCCGGGAAATTGATGTACCAATTTACCCAAAACGGGGCCCACAATTTGGCGTTTCATCTTCTAAGGGCCGGTTTTGGAATGTGAAGGGTTTTCCATTGTTTCTCGATAATAAATAGGCCTTCGAGCCTCATTGTAACACAAGTTCGGAACAGTTCAGAGACATGTAGCCGCACATCTCTTCTCAGAGATAAGCTACCATCGTCCTAGCTGGTTTATTTCCAATTCTGGTTGTAAGCATATTTCGGTATTTTCCATTAATGAAATGAAGTGTTATTTCCGCTGCATCTCTTTATTTATGGTTATCGCATCTCTGTATTTATGGTTATCTCTGTAATCTATTGCGTTCCTATTTAAATCCGGATCAAACCTTATCATGCCTAAAAAACCTTGAATGAGACCACACTGTCACCTACAACAATGTGGTATTAACACAAAACCTTCACACTGCTGTAGTATTCCTTTTGCTCCGGCTAGGTCCACACTTCTAGCTACGTCTAAGGGTCCCTTTCAAGTTGTGATAAGGGCTCCTCTAACTGTGGCTTTAGGCCTTCATATGTTGTTGATTAGGGTCTCACAAATTGCGGCTAGGAGAGCTGTGTATAAGGCCTTTTCATGAAAGTAAATAGGAGCCTCCCAAGACTGTGTATGGGTCTCTCTTGACAGCGGATTAGGGCTGCTGATTAGGTCTCCTGTTGCTGTGTAATAAGGCTTGTTGTTAGGGTATTAGGGAACCTCTAAGACAACAACCATACATCCTTAGGGCATGGCTAGATCTCCCTTTTGAACAATGGCTATGCTTCCTCCATAAACTGCATATAGAACCCTTCCTCCACTGTGTCTAGGACTTCTCCCTCTCGATCTCTCTAGCCATCAAACCCAAAAGAGTGGAGAGAGATATTAGGAGAAGTGTGTGTGCAAAATGACTTGAAGACCTCTTTTATTTAAAATGAAACGTTGACGATAAGTTGGGGTAATTTGGTTGTTGGCCAACCTTGACAAATTGTCAAGTAACACAAATAAATTCATATCTCCATGAATACATGTCGGAATTGGATGATCTTTAGATCAAAACTACACCTCTCAACGAGAGGAATCCAAGAAAAATATCAACTACCATAAATAAGAAGATCCAAATGGATTTTGCCCTAGTTTCCAATTTTAACAGTTACTCCATCCACCAATGTTTATGGCCAACCCCACCTGTATCATGATTTTCAAAGGAGTCAATATTGGTGCAAGTGTAATGTCCCTCTCTGAATGATCACACCAAGGGAAAAAAAGATATCAAAAAGACACCAGTAGAATTTTGATGATAAAAGAGAGATGAAGCTCACTCTTTGGGCATGCACAATCATTTGCTCATAACAATTTGGAGAGCTCTTGTGGCTTTTGAGTGATAAGGGTGAAACCTTTGAATGAATTAGTTTCGACGGTGAAACAAATCCACCCTAGTTGATCATAAAAAAGAAGACCACTCAGATATTTCACTAGTATTTATTGCTAAAGATTCATCTCATTTCTAGGTCATGGGTACCACCAGAGACCATGGGATTTTTGGAGGTCATATTTTCCATCTACAGTTCGTGTAGGAAAAAGGGGGTTGATTCACTCATTGACATACTTTGGGATCACTTGAGGAGTTCGTACCAGTTATTATCAGTAAGATGAAGGTATTTTTTGTGGGTAGTTTCACCCAGATTTTCACTGACCTATCCAACGTCAATTTCTTCTTAGAAGTTCAAGCCATCATTTGCGAAACCGTGGCATCAAAAGGGAGGGTCAAACTAGCCATCAAATATGCTCCAGTATAGTAATTCACAACATGTTCTTTTCTTAAGTTAGATACTTCATTCAACCATATGCCCATTAATTCATTTACCAATCACATTAGACATTATATAACAGTAATTGACGAAAGAACATAAATGATAGATGCAGAAGACAAGCCAAGGCAGAAAGACACGAGAATATGGCTCAAGCTAGGGAAAAACCCCAAGATGGGGAAACCCTTGACCAAATCTTCTTATTATTATCATCAAATGTTCAACAGAGAAGAGAGAGAGTACAATGATATAAAATAACTTGCCAATATGAAGATCAGGCATCACTGCTCTTAGATCCATTCAATCTTGTAATCTGGGCAGTCTGGTCATAGAGGACAAATCATATTGTTGTAGAAGATCAGTCTGGTTAGGGCAACAACAGTCCATTGATTTCTAAGTTGACTCATCTAAAAATCCTCCTTTCTATTGCGTCCTTCCTTATTTCACATGATGCTCCCTTTCACTAGCTTAAGGAGCTGGTTTATGACCACATTAAGGTCACCATTGATATTATCTGTGTGGTTCTAGATTAGGGTTTCTGAAGCATGTTGCTCCAACACTTGAATATCTGCAAACAATGCGACCTTTTTCTTCTTACAAGGGCTCTATTATTTGTTGTAGTCCTAGCATGGTTTTAAGTTTCCATGTCATCCTCAACAAGCACTCGAATACTATCATATATGGTCAATGACTTTCAGTTGTATTTAAGCTTCCTTGGCAAGTGATTCAAGGCTTGCAGTCAAGCTGTGAGAATATCTTCTAGCTGCGGCCAAAATACAGGAAGAAGTCCTATATGAAACAAGTCACAATCCATATATAAGATTCTCCTTAACCATAGTGAAGCACTGCTTCCAAACTCAGACCTGTTATGACAAAGCCCTAACCAAAACAATGCCAACCATAACCAAAATTTATCCTCCTTAATCTTCGCTGCCAGCGAGATATATTTTTCTTTTGATTGATGTGTCCCAAATGATAGAGAATTCTCCTCTGTATATACAATTCAATGGAGTTGAGTGGGCGTGACTTTTGATCTTCTTAAGTCGACATATAGTTGAGGCTGACCTAAGTAATTTAGATGAGAAACATAAACTCAAAATTCCACTTCTACTTATCCAAATTTGACGATCCTTAGATCGATTTTGGTCCTCTTGAAAAGAGGAATTCAATGCCACAATTATCTTCCCCAAAGGAGCTTTTCAAAGTGGAATTTGGCCCTAGTTTTCATTTTTAACAAAAATAACCATTAATATTTTTTTCTAGCATTTTGGGCTGAATTCACAATAGTATGCTAAAAAGTGTCATTTCAATGTCTGGAAATTAGGATATACAAATCTGAGATATATACTCTACATCTTTGAGTTATCTCCTTTTCAAATCTGAGGTTTTTTAGGTTACATGTTAATTGTTTAAGCTTTTAACTTTGAAGAAATTCTTGAATGGACTTCGTAAATACTCGATTGAATGGACTTCGTAAGGCAATGGTACCATAAATTGTGTTATTTCAAAGATTTGAGTTCCATATTTTCACAAAATACAATGTTCTCAATAAATACTTATATGTATAAGTACTCATGTTTAGGATTATATATGTGTTGGAGCGGTTCGTATATGTTTTACTATAATCCTGATGTTGACAAGATTTAGATGACTTTTTTCATCAATTGCTCATAGAATATGCAAAAAGAAATAATTGTCAAAATGTGGCAGAAATTACATTTCTCTTGATTTTTTTTATTTATTGCTCATGACAAGATAATCATGTTGCAGGAACGAGTTATCCTACAGTCTGTTTCAATTTGTGGATTTTTTTTCCTTCGATTTTTTTTACAAGGATGTAGATTTCATTTTCATGTTGATGGTTTTTTCATGTTATCTAGCCCCAAATGCTGGTAATGGAGTGGATCTTGAGAAGTACTCGTGGACACAGACTCTATCAAAGGTTAATGTTACAATACCACTTCCACCTGGCATCACAAAAAGTTTAATGGTCCGTGGCATAAAGAAGAGTTATTTAACGACAGGGTTGAAAGGGAAACCTCATGTCTTAGTTGTAAGTCATTTATTTGCGTTTCTTAGCTGCAAGTTATCTGTTTGATTTTGAGCTTTATTAGATCAATTATTTCAATAATCCAATATGCGTGGCTTGTATTTCTCACCCAATGTTAGTTACTTGACATGGTTGACATAACATTTAATTCCAGGCCACTTTTATTTTAAGTAAGAGATTTTATTGATTAAAAGGATGTTCATATTTTGATTGGATTACTTGGAACTTGATTTAAAAAAGTTTTGTAAATTCCACGTGGATGTTATTTTTTCAGGGTGAGCTCTTTGCACCAGTAAGGTCATATGAGTCCTAGAACATAGGTATACAACAAGTGCATCTTTGTCCTTTGTTGTGTATCTGTTATTCTTTATAATTGATGGATGGTTATCGATTGATGTCAAACAGAGTATGGGAAGGTCCGACTAATTCTCTTTGACAAAACAAAATCAAATGGAGTGGTAGAATTGTGTTTTAAAGGGTGAGCCAAAAATCAGTACTTGAAAGGTAGAACTTGAGAATAGCAAGCTATCTAGTATGGATCTAGAGACACAACAAACCGTGGAAAAACATTGATGGTATTGACAAGTCTTCCCTGCAATTAAGCTCTAACTGTTAGACCATTGCCCAAATTTCAGTTATCTGTAATGGAAATAACGACTCTAGCTTTATTTGTATGAATAACGATTTTGGCCATTGTCCTGTTCGTTTCTAGTTTGTTGTTAAACTAATTAAAGCTTTGATGACAAACATAGTTTTTAAAGCTTTTTTCTAAATCTATTTTCTTGAGCAAATTTGTCTTTTTACTTTAGGTACTGTAGATTGCTACTGTGTGACATATGCTATGATATAATTTCCTAGATATATAGACAAAAGTGTTGTACAACGTAGTCTTTTTTAAATATAAAGAAACAAAATTTCCAAATACAAAGTTTATTAATTAAGAACATCTTTTAGACTTCTTAGCTAAGTTATGATTATATTTCGATGGGGATTTTGTGTACGTTGATATTGTGTTGTCTCTTTGGTTTTTGTCAGGTAACAATGGTTAATAAGGAATGTGTTCTTGAGTAGTAGACACACATCTTATTCTACTATCGACACAGATCTCCATGGTTTTCAGGCATGGCAACAAAAACGCAGATGTCAGTGGGATCTCCAAAGTTTGTGTTGGATGAATGAAGGTGAAGCTATTGCTTTCTGTCTAAGTCAATTTTTTTTTTATGTTGTTGGTTGCTGTTATGTTTTGAGTGCACACTTGTGAGATTCCAAATTGCATGTTGGTTTATGTGAAGGGGAAATATATATATAGTTTGTCACATGTCGTTCATGGTCTCCGGAGATCTGTGTTACATTTGCACATAATTTTAGATATCATTCATATATCTAAACACCAAACAACAACAACATTGAGATTTTTCTTTCACTCAACCTATAACTTATTGCATCTGTCTTCATCAATGCTCTTCTTCCATATGCTATCCACGTATGACATTTCCTTTGCAATATTTGGTGCATTTTCTATTTATAGGTTATAAATGTCTTCAGAGTTTCACTTCTAATTGAGTATTCAACTGAACATATTGATTCACTTATATATTATTGTTTTTCCATTCACCCACTTTTTATAACTTCGATAGCCATTAGGTAGGGACCTGCAGCTTCGATGCTGCTTTTCTTATTTAGTAAAATATTGCCGAGACTTTAATTTATTGAAAGGTGTAGAATTTACAATTTATGAAGTTTCAAAGTCTATTTCTTTAAGGGGTGTTAGCTCAATGGAAGAGCACCTGCTTTACAAGCAGGAGGTTGGTGGTTCGATTCCATCGTGCCCTGACATCCATATGGAATGACGACGATCAATTTTTGGTGACGGAGGCTATTTTGACCATCACCAATGAGCATTGGTGAAATTTTTCGACCCTCACCAAAAATATGAAATGGTGACGGTCAACGAACGTCACCATATATACACATCAATAGTGACGACTTTCAAAGGTCCATAACCATAAATCGTTGTTGTTGCTATTAAATGGTGATGGTCGCTGTCCGTCATTATAGTCATTATTCGTGACGAACTTTGAATGTCACCACAACACCTATACTTCTGGAAATGTGGCTTTTGGTGACGGTCAACGAACGTCACCATATATATGCACCAATAGTGATGGCCATGAAAGATACATCACAATAAATCATTGTTGTTCATATGAAATGGTGACGGTCATTATCCGTCATTATAATGAATATTCATGACGGACCTTGAATGTCACGATAACACCTATACTTTTGGCAACGCCATCTTTGGTGACGTTTAGTTTTTAGTGACCAAGGTTATGGTCCATCACCATTGCTCATATGAAATGGTGACGGTCGCTATCCATCATTATAAATTATTATTGGTGACGAACTTTGAATGTCACTACAACACCTATAATTTTGGCAATGCCACCTTTGGTAACATTCAGTTTTTGGTGACAGAGCTACTCATATGAAATGGTGACAGTCTCTATCTATCATTATAAATCATTATTGGTGACGGACTTTGAATGTCACCATAACACCTATATTTTTGGCGACACCACCTTTGGTGACGAAGGTTCTTTTGACCGTCACCAATGAGCTTATGGTGACTTTTTTCGCCCCTCACCAATGTCCTTTTTTCTTGTAGTGGAAGTGTTGATGCAATGGAAATATATACAATCAAAAGTTGCCACATGGTAACCAACATGATTTTCAACAATTTCATCATCTTCATTCTTGAGGAAAATGTTGCTTTTTAAGGGGGATGACAGGGTCCTACACTAATCTCATTACATAGGATACTTATTAATGCATGATGCCACCTTCTTTGAATAAAGCCTACTAAATAGTTAGTTAATAGCCATTCATTGTAAAAATGATCTTATTTATTAATAAGATCCAAATTAGTTAGTAAGTAATCATTATAAGTGGCCCCGTAGGTAGTTAAGATTCTTAATTAATAGATATATATAGAGTAGAAGGTTATGTGGAATTATTATTTTATTTGGAACTTTTCTCTTAGAGGTCCCCCCTTTGAAGAGGCTAGTGAACATCATGGTTCTATGAACACAAAAAGGTATGCTATTTTTGATAGATATGAATAACTTTATATGAATAATGATGAAAACGATCCAAAGGACTCCTTTTTTGGTCGCATAACATTTATAATGTTCCATGCATGTATAATTGCATGATAAACTCTCCATGAGTGAGTGGACAATAGCTAATAATTTTTGTTTTTTTGCATAATAGTTTTATGAACACAAAGGCTTATGTTATTTTGGATAGATATGAATCACTTTCTATGAATAATGACAAGAGAGGTCCAACATGCTCTTTGTTTGGTTGCACATCATTTGTAATCTTTCATAAAGTATTCAAGGTGTTTTCTTTGATAAGGACTTAATTGTTTTTTCAATTGCAAACCACCTTGTGAAGTATCCACGTAAAGATGCTAAGCAAATTTATGATGTGAAATTTATTCATATTTTTTAAATATCTTATTAAAATATATAATTTTGAGAATTTTAATGCCTTCTGAAATTGCACTCATCATATATTTCATTGGGAGTTATTGATCCATATCCATGGCAACAAAACTAAAGCTTTCAAGCATTTTGTCCTATAGGCATGAACATTAAACAAATAAAAATGTTCTATAATTTGACGTCAAGAGATTGATAATTTTTAGCGTTGAAAATGTATTTCAATAAAACACACGCACACACATATCATACACATGCTTCCATTTTGGGGTTTTTAGTCTAGACATTATAGGGATGTCCATTGGCTTGCACAATGGATGCCTACACTTAGGAGATTAAAAGTAGGATTCATGATGCTATTGTTTAGTAGCATACATGATCCATTTATGAGTATGCAAGTTATTAATGCATTGGTTACCTAGAATTTTATATATTTATTCTTATTGCTATTTTTTTTCTTCCAAAAATCCATTTTCATCAATATATGTTCTAATTCCATGGGAGATATAAACCTTATTTTATGCGATAATATGTTACATTGGTTGATCTTCATAACTAATCGGTTTTGTTATTTTATTGAATGATTCCATCATTTTGAAACCTTTTAGTTATTCTTGATACAACTTCATTTCACAATAATGTAGATAGGAAGTCCTTTAATTTGAGAATGAAGTTGTCTTTAATGAGGCCATTGTCAAAGAAAAAAGGGATACATGGATTTAGCAACAAGTTATAAAAGTAAATAAATTCTTTGAAATGATGCAATTCTTGATCATTTGGCAAAGAGAGTCATGATTGGTAAAGATTGCTAGTTTGGATATAATTATCATTGTATGGATTATTTCCCTTCCAATTGACTACCAATTTTCTAACCTATATGAAATTTATTTTAATATTGAGAGGTGCTACCGTACAATTGGATAAATTAAAATCATCCAAAAGTTAGCCAACTAATTCTATATGATAAGTGTCTTCTTTTACTCTTATTCATACCGTTTGTACCCAAAGAAAAAGAGCTAATGCATATTTATTTGTATTTTGTTCCTAGGCATCATTAAAGTAGGGTGTTGCTAGTAATTTTTTTGTTGTGATGTTCAAATTTGGTTTCTTTTTTATACCTACAATGAGATGTCCAAGCTAGGATGGGACAAACCCACATTTGTTCTCTAAATGCTAGGACTTTTGCCTTGTAACCAACACATTGTGTGTGATAACTATAGGCCACATTAATGAAAATTTGACATTATTTGAGGATTATAAGTGAATATTAACTTATAAATATATATGTTGGTCTTTAAATTTTGAAAATATAAATGAGTAAATTAAACTAGCTCATTAAATATTACTATTTAATATGTATGACAAGAACAGTGTGATGTTTTATGTGTACACATATTGAGGGATTCTTGTTCTTCTCAAATCGATGCTTCAATATTATGAATGTCAAAGTGTTGACACATTGGGAAATTACAATACAAACCTATCTAGGCATGCATTAACATTAGTTGTTACCTATCCACATTAACAACTTGCTTGAACCTACCTACTCACGTGCCACGTTCCTACTAAAATACTACTCTCAAATGTCGCTTGGCTTAGTCATTATTTGTTAAGTGAGTTCCATCTACCATTAATCTATCCCAATTGTAGTATCCTGTGACTCCGTGACATTCATGGCTTCCTTATTAATATTGTTGAAACCAAAGATAATGATGGGGTTGAAATCCTTATACCACTAAATGGAAGTATTCATGGTCACTTTGGAGGAAATTCTAATAACACAACGGGGAGGGTTTTATTTCCTATAAGCAACCACCATCAAAAGAGTGTGTAAGTACGAGGTCTCACTCATTAATCAAGTGCTATTGTGTTGAAGATTAATGGGACTAATTTCTATTTTTAACATTGCTATTGGAAGTACAATAATATGGGAGCAAAGGGAGACACCAACACAAATAGTAAAATAGGGGTGGACAAAGGGTGGAAGCAAGAATGAGGGGTGGCTTCAGTCATGCTCACATTGGTGAAAATTTCACCCAAAACCTAAGGGTTGTAGGATTCCCCCATAGCATCCTCTAGTTTCACAATGAATCTCATCTTGTTGTATCATGGAGCATCATAACTTCTAAGTGAACATAATTTTTATGTGTTTAAAGGGATAAATATCAATATTGATATTTAATGGATGTCCATAAAATATGGAATAAATTTTATTTTATTTTCTTTCCTTGAGAAATATAGTTAGTTCAATTTAAATTAGGAATAAGGTAGCTCAACGACCTATTGTTGATGTGACAACGACCCTCCAAAATTTTGAATAATCTAATTTTGGAGCCTATGTAAACTATCATTTCAAAGTGTTGACTACCCTTACATTCTTCTAAAGTGTCACTTTCATCATAAGTCAAAGTTATCTAAGTGTCATCACCTTGTCTTTAGGAAAGCTTGTGTCGTCTTTCTAAAGATAGGTAATGGCCTAAAATTTCTTGACTTAGTATCTAACTTTCACTCGGCATGAAACACACGCAAAAGCAATAAAGCATCCCTTTGTTCTAAGAAAATTTCACTTGCTTAATTTAGCAATCATAAAGGGGCATTGTCCATTGGAATTGTGCCTTCCTTGGGCAAAAGCACACTCATAACTCACAGTGAGCGCACTCTCAATGAGGAGCACAATCCTTGTTGTTTAGCACTCCTTAGTTGTCCCACATTGAGCGCACTCCTTCATCTTTATGAAATGCGCCCTATAGCCTAGCACACTCCTTGTTGTCTATAGGTGTGCTCTCTTTCCCTCATGCATGCACTTTCTCTTTTTACATGGTGAGCGCACTCCTAAAAAAAAGGAGGCCACTCCACTTTAACTAACTAACTCTCTTATCGATCAATAAGTGGTGGGCATGCATGGACTTTCGTTGCATGTAAAATCTCTTTATAACCAATCCAATTAATCATGCATTTTCATAATCATTCTCACTTTAGGCTGAGCTCACTTCCTTGCATCAGAAGCTTCTCTTCGATCTTAATTACAAGTAATTTTGCATGTCGGTTTCTTTATTGCTTTTGTTGTTTTTGCTATCATTCTTGTTTTCCTTGTTGGCTTTTCAATTTGTTTCAATTTCTTTAGTGGTATTTCTACCCATTCTTCCTATTATAAATGTCATCTTGTTATCACAAGTGGAATTTCTTGCGACTCTTTGCATTCCATGATCCTTCACCTTCTCGTCATGATTGCAACAAAGCCTATAAATACTTGCAGACCCTTCTTCTCAGTATCATTGTGATTCCATCTTGTTGCTAGACTTTACTTAGCATATTTTGAACCATTTCTAGCAAGAGCGCACTTCTGGAAGTTAAGACCCCATTATCTCAAAAAAATATGCCCAAAAAGGCAAGTTTCTCCTTCGAATGCACTCTAGAGAAATGAGAGTCCCTTCATCTTGGAAATTGTGCCTAGGAAGAAAACCTCCCCCTCTTGAGTGCAAAATGCACATACAAGCATCAATCAACTCTCCTTTTGTTCTGAGACTACACCTTACACCCTCCCTAACCTCTCTTTAGCACATAATGCACTCAAAATCTCCAACATGCCTCCCTTGTAATCTGAGACTGCGCCCTGCACCTTTCACTAGCTCTCTTGAGCACATGGTGCACTCATAAACACTCATTGAGATTCCTTGTGCATAAAGACTACACCCTTCACCTTTCACTGGCTCTCTTGAGCGCATGGTGCACTCACAAACACTCATTGAGATTCCTTGTGCATAAAGACTGCACCCTGTGTCCTTGCAAGCCTTTCTCTTCCTTTCCCTAAATGCATGGTGCATCCTTAAGTGTCAACCAACCCTTGTCACCCACTGTTGCTCCAACATGCGCCCTCCTGTTATCTAGATGCACTTTTCACTCTTAATGGCTATTTAAGTCAGCTTATCTCATCATTGATAGGCATATTCTCTTGGCTAAATCTAATCTCCCTTCTGTCCTTGTCTATTGAGTAATTTGCTTGTATTAAATAAGGAATTTCTTGAAACTAACCTTTGTCACCATGAGTGCACTTTCATTTGCAGGTGTTCCGATACAAGTCCTATTGCCCTATCATTTTCTGCTGGAATGATTCCTCCCAATTTTCTGCTAGAATGATTCCTCCCACTACTCGATGGGTTACCTCTAAAGAAGTCTCAGAAGCAAGTACTGAGAAGGCATTAGAATTTGTTAAGCCCATAGTTCCTATCCTTGTAGATACATAATGCTTTATAGACAAATCAATTGAAGTCTCATGGAAAAACGTTAAGGATACTTTAATGCAGAAACAATTCGCGGAGGGCTTGGAGGACAAAGAAGTTTATATCAATATTAAATGATCCCAAATACACAGGATTGAATGCATATTCCCGATGATGCCTTGTGTAAAGGCAATTGAATGGATCATGTCACATATGGATGATACCAACTTGGTCCTACATAGTGAAAGTGGTGCTGAGATGACCTCTTATTATGGACATGACATGTGCTTATATTATAAGATGTTAAATATGAGGGAGTATGAAAATACTTAGTTTTATGTGACATGGGAAAGTATCAACACTAAGGATATCATCAAGTCTTGGCGCCAAGAGCCAACCAAATTTCGTCATAGACCAAGTGCAGTATACCCGACAAGAACCCTCAGAAAGGTCTATTAATATCTCATAGCTATGTGCTGCAGGTGTTGTGAATCACGATTGTCGTTAGACCAAAATCCGCAAGTGTTAGTCAAACGATCGCATTGGAAGAGATAAGGATCCATGAGAGGCAGTTAGTCCATGTCGCAAAACACACGGGGAGCATTGGTTTATCCAATGTCCAACAATCTCACCCTTAGTGTGAGCCTGGTGTGTATCGAACTCGTGACCTATGCTCTGATACCACTTGTTGGGAATCACGATTGTTGTTAGACCAAAACCCCCAGGTGTTAGTCAATGATTGCATCGCCATAGGTAAGTATCCACGAGAGGCGGTTAGTCCATGTTGCGAAACACACGGGGAGCGTTGGTTTATCCAATGTCCAATAGCAGGCTGCATGGGTGGAAAATGCAGAAGTCTTTGAAGATAATTGGATCTTCTTGCTCAACTTGGTTATCACAAGAGGTAAGATCTTCAACTGGGCAGAGATCCTTTCTTATGAAATACAACAACATGTATGGCAAGCCAAGGAAACTTTGCAAGCAAAGAAAGCACTGAAGTTTTATTTGTTAGGTTATCTTATAAACTAATTTGTAAGTTGATCAACAAAGTCTTCCTCTTCACTCTCATGTCTCTATTAGGACAACATTATTGCTTCCTTATCAGAGGCTTGTCTTTCTCTTGTTCGTGGAAGCTCCCTTTACACTCTACATTCAGTGTCAGACAAAGCTTATGTACTTGCTGCCCCAAAGTTGTATTTACAATCTCTTGTATATGTGTTGCGAACAAGGCACACTTCTAAAACACTTGCAATGGTGGACGAACCCTACAATCGAATGGGGATCCTACTCCAAACGATGTGAGGTCTAATTGGGACTTCATATCAGGGAGACCCCCTATATGTTGGCAACACCTAGCACCATCAACATTCTAGCGCTAGAAGGAGGGACAGGTGACAAGTTGAGTCCACAAATTTTGTTTGAATCTTTTAAATAAAATGACCACATCCTAGATCAGGATCCCAAGGTGTTTTTCGGAAGCTTTAGATCTTTCAATCCTCATGGAATTCCTACATAACTTGTCGCATCTAAAATTCGACGACAAGGGTCCAATAATCGTTCTTGATTACATGATTGAATTCATTCAATTTTGCTTTAAGTGTGGATTTTATTCTAAATAGATTCTTGCTAGGTTTTTTACCCTTACATTGGATGGTTGCGCTAAGCAGTGGTGTTATTTGTTACTCGTTGCCTCTATCTTTTCTTTCAAACAAAGGGTTAACGAGCTTCATCATGTTTTTGGAAAATTTGACTATCAAGATGTTCTTAATGAAATCAATCAACTTAATGTGGAACCAAATGAATCTCTTGAACACATTGCTGATTGATTCCTTCATATTTGTTATGATTTTTTGGATGAAGATGTGGATTGGGAATTCTTAGATGAAAAATTTCGATTCTTGACCAGGAAATCTCTAGAATCGAATCCATCATATGTTCTTGGTCAAGTAGAACTCCAACATTCCAAGGAGGAATCTCATGTTCCTTTCATTCCTTGTCCTCCTCCTTTTGATATTCCATGTGTCGAGCACTTACATATCAGAAGATCAAAAAAACAAATTCATTCGGTAACCATCTATAAAGTTGAGGAATCTTCTAATGAGGAATTGATGTTTTTCTCTTCTCTTTTTCAAGATGATGATTCATTTTGTTCATCACGTAGTCTTGATAATAAACTTGCCAATTATGAACTCACTAATCAAGTTGAATCCTTGATCGAACATTATTTGGATTATATTGTCTCTCTTGAATTGCATGATGATGCTTGCCGAAGTTTAATAGATGAAACTTTGTTTTTGTAGGAAGAATTAGACTTGCTGAATTTTCAAATAGAGTCTGATATGATCATTGAGGAATTTATTTCAGGTATATATTTCCCCCATCAAGAAGATGACATGTTGATCATTAAGGATTTTTGTTGCAATCTTGAAAAATCCATCAGATGAAAATCAAGTATTCCATGGATCTCGTGATTTGGATACCTCTTGTTTAGCTTATGATGAGTGTATCAATGATCAATATTCCTCAAACAAGTGTGCTTTCCCAACTTGTGCTTCAACCTTTCAAAATTTCAGAGTCTTGTCAAGAAGACGGGGCACTTCAACCTATGTTGATGGTTATTTCATGTTCTTGCTATCTTCACAACACTCTTGAATTTGGTCGACTCCAGGTTTTCTCGTAAAACTCTATTATCAGTAGTATTTCATGGGATTTTATTTCACTCTTGTGGGATATCTAGTTTCTTCATGTTCAATTATCTACCCCTCAAAATAATAAGTTTGATCATACTCATAGAATACAATCAATGTATCCTTTCCCATTTAAATTTTTGGTCGGGAATTCGGAAACAAAGGGCGACCTTAATGATTTTCAAACCCTGCAATCTGACACTTTTCTTGCATCATCCATTGAAGACCATAACCCACACACCAACATGGAATGTTGTGAATCTGTATGTTCATAGTTATATTTTGTTTATGGTCAACTTACCTTGGCAATGTTATTCAACTAGTTGTTTTTATGAACCTGTTTCCAATTGGCTAGAGGAATCCTACTTATCAGGATCCACAACTCACATTCAGTTGCTTCATGCATTCAACCGACCTTTGTATGGATGTGAGCCTGAGCAGTGCTATTGTGTTGTCTTTTGTCATGTAGAGTAGACAATGATTCCCCACCTTTATGTTTGCACTATATGATTTTATGTTTCAATACAAATGTTTTTGTTATTTATCTTCCTGGTTTTATGTGATGTTATATCGCTTTTACATGATCATCTCTTTTGACTTAAAGGTCAGGAGTAGATTTTATGGTTTCACTGGAGGTTCCATTTCACTTATCCCTGATATTCTAAACTATTAGTTTAGGTTAGGTTAGATTGGATTTAATTAGTTACATCACATAATATTTTCTTCAGTTTGCCTGGCTTCTTATGCTTCCTCTCGTCGTCTCTTTGTTTTATTTTTGTCAATAAAACACTGCATGAAAACTGATCTTGAGCTTTGAGATGATGTGGCTAATCTTGGGAAGATGAAAGTTGTAGTAACGTGCAATCCTTGGCTAGACTACCACTCTTATTCTTTGTCCTGGTCTTTATATATTTTAAAGTCAAATATATTTGGACAAAAAATATGATCCTTTCAGTCAGAGAATCGTAAGCAGAACCTTGCTACCTACATCTATTTAGGATCTTCATTTCTAGACTCGGTTTATTTATTAAATGATGTTTTCTTGCCTATACAATTGAGTAGGGAAAGGTAAGGGGAAAATCTATAGCAAGTAAACCATCATCACATCAAGGGTTCATAATACTTCTTTGAAGGAGTAACCTCTCCTGGTCTCAATAAGTTGGGATCCCTCTTCCACACCAACAAATAATAAGTGCCTAAGCACAATTTTATAAATGAAGTAAAATAAAGGGTGTAAAGAGAAAGGTTTTCTATGCAGAGAGGTGAATCAAGCAACTTCACTGAGGTATTGAACAAGCTCGCTAGCAGTGAAGCAATGCTTGTGCTCCTATAGTGACTCCGCCGAGGTACTGAACAAGCCTACTGGCAGTAGAGTGACACCAAATATGAAAACTCATACTTTGATTATCTTTAACTTGTGATTATACATTACCCTGGATTGAAACTATTGAGATACAATAAGATTTATGTTGTGTTACATTTAGTAAAGGAATGGAAGAGACTATATATTTAATCGGGTGGAATGCGAAGCTGTAGAAATCCATTGAATTAATTAATACTTGCTAAAGGATTGATACCTTGTGCATAAAATAGGACCCAACCAGAGAAGTTGGAGTTCTCCGGGTGTGTCACCAAGTGTTGTCGTTGCGATAACGAACCTCCAAAATTTTGCCTAATCTAATTTTGGAGCCTATCTAAACTATCGTTTCAAAGCATTGACTATCCTTGAATTATTCTAAAGTGTCTCTTTCATCATAATTCAAAGTTATCTAAGTGTCATGACCTTATCTTTAGGAACGCTTGTGTCATCTTTCTAAAGATAGGTAAAGGCTTAGATTTTATTGACTTAGTAGCTAGCTTTCACTCAACATGCAACACACATAAAAGCAAGAAAGCACCCCTTTTCTCTAAGAAAAATACACTTGCTTAACTTAGCAATCATAAAGGGCCACTATCCATTGGAACTTCACCTTCATTGGGAAAAAGTGGACTCATAACTCATAGTGAGTGCACTCTTAATGAGGAGCACACTCCTTGTTGTCTAGCAATGCTCCCTAGTGGTCCCACCTTGAGCGCACTCCTTCAACTTTATGAACCACGCCCTCTAGCCTAGCACACTCCTTGTTGTCTAGAGGTGTGCTTTCTTTCCCTCATGCATGCACTTTCTCTTTTTACATGGTGAGCACACTCTTAGAAAATAAGAGGGCACTCCACTTTAACTAACTAACTCTCTTATGGATCAACAATTCGAGGGCATGCATGGACTTGCCTTGCATGTCAAATATTTTTATAATCAACCCAGTTAATCAAACATTCTAATAATAAGTCTCACTTTGGGTCGAGTGCACTTCCCTACATTAGAAGCTTCTCTTTTATCTCAATTACAAGTAAGTCTGCATATTAATTTCTTTGTTTACTTTTGTTGTTTTTGCAGTCATTCTTGTTTTCCTTGATGACTTTTCCATTTGTTTTAGTTTCTTTAGTGGCATTTCTACCCATTCTTCCTCATACAAGTGTCATCTTATTATCACAAGTGGAATTTCTTGTAACTCTTTGCATTCCATGACCCTTCACCTTCTCTTCATGATTGCAATAGAGCCTATAAACACTTGCAGACCCTTCTTCTTAGTATAATTATGATTCCATGTTGTTGTTAGAATTTACTTAGCAGATTTAGAACCATTTCTAGCAAGAGCACACTTCTAGAAATTAATATCCCATTTTCTCGAAAAACTGTGCCCAAAAAGCCAAGTTTCTCCTTAGAGTGCACTCTGGAGAAATAAGAGTCCCTTCTTCTTGGAAATTGTTCCCAACAAAAAGCCCGCCCCCTCTTGAGCACGCAACACACAGATAAGCATCAGTTAACTCTCCTTGTGTTTTGAGACTTCACCTTGTACCCTCACTGGGCCCTCTTCAGCACATAACACACTCACAAGCTCCAACATGCCTCCCTTATGTTTCGAGACTGCGCCTTGCAACTTTCACTAGTTCTCTTGAGCATGACGCACTCACAAGCACTCATTGATCTTCCTTGTGCCTAGAGACTATGCCATGTGCCCTTGGAAGCCTTTCTCTCTCTTTCCTTGAGTGCATGGTGCATCCTTAAGCGTCAACCAACCCTTGTTACCCACAGTTGCTTCGACATGCACCCTCCTCTTATCTAGATCTAGTTTTCACTCTTAATGGCTATTTAAGTCATGTTATCTCATCATTTATATGATTATTCTCTCAGATAAATATGACCTCCCTTTTGTCGTTGTCTATTGAGTAACATATATTAAATAGGTAATTTCTTGAAACTAATCTTTGTCGCCATGAGTGCACTTTCATTTGTAGGTGTCCTGGATATAAGTCCCATTGCACTCTCATCATATCCTGGAACTATTCCTCCTAGTGCCCGATGGGTTACCTCTAAAAAAGTCTCAAAAGAAAGTACTAAGGAGGTAGTAGAAGTTGTTAAACCCACAGTGCCCATCCTCGCAGATACACAATGATTTATAAGCAAATCAATTAAAGTCTCATGGAAATACATTAAGGATACTTTAATGTAGAAACAATTCCTAGAGGGCTTGGAGGACAAAGTTTATATCAATATTAAACAATCCTAGATACACATGATTGCCTACAGATTCCTGATGATGCCTTGTGTAGAGGCCACTGAATGGATCCTGTCACATATGGATGATACCAACTTGGTCCTACGTAGTGAAAGTGATTGATATTGCCTCTTATTATGGACATGATATGCACTCGTATTATAAGATGTTAAATCTGAGGGAGTATAAAAATACTCAGTTCTATGCGACATGGGAAAGCCTCAACACTAAGGATATCATCAAGTCCAGGTGCCAAGAGCTAGCTAGGTTTTGTAATAGACCAAGTGTAGTATATCCAACAAAAAGCCTCAGAAAGGTCTATCAACATCTCATAGCTATGTGTTGTAGGCTGCATGGGTGGAAAAATGCAGAAGTCTTTGAAGAGAATTGGATCTTCTTTCTCAGATTGGTTGTCACAAGAGGTAAGATCTTTAACTAGGCAAATATCCTTTCTTATGAACTACAACAACATGTATGACAAGCCAAGGCATCTTTGCAAGAAAATTAATCATTGGAGTTTTATATGTCATCTTATCTACTAGATGGGATATGTGCTTGATATGCATTTCGAGGAATGAAATGGCACTGGACCTCACAAGAAAATCTTCCTTTCTATTTCCAATGTAGAGTATTACCAGAGACTAGTTTTACAGGAGTTTACGACTGATTAGCAGAGCATTTATTTGTAGTAATGTATAAGATGATATATGAAATTGATCCCCCGTGCATGACCGATCATGTAAAGGAAGCCCTATATGACATTATAGATTGGTTTTCTGCACCAGATGACATGCACATCAGATGTTTTGGATATCAGTCAACCCCTCATGTTATGCCACGTTATGTGACCAAATAGGTGGTTTTGTATGAAGTTCCCTATCAACTGAACAACAAATTGTATGGAATTATTCACAGAAGGAAGAAGGCTCCTTGGACCACTTCCCCTTTGAGGATTGGACTTTAATGAGCTAAAGATCTTGTTGACGATGTTGGACCCACCAACGTTTAGGGGATCTCCCCGATATGAAGTCCCAATTAGACCTCACACCATTTGGAGTAGGAGTCCCAGTAGTGGGTGGTAGTGTAATGCCTTGACTGCAATAGCGCATAGAGTAAAGTATGATAACTTTGGGTGAGAAAAAGTGTGTGACCCTACAGAGAGTCAAGTGTGATGCATGAAGGTTCTAAAATACAAAAGGGAAAAGGAAGTGCGCCCCTTAGAAGCCTATAATAGTACGCAGCTTGAAAGGAACACATGAGCGAAATGAAATCACATGCTAAAATGTATATTAGTCCATAAGTTAAAGTGATGAGTTAATCCAACAACACGCATTCGACAAGAGTCGTATAAATGCATACAAGGTAGTTCATAAGCATATGCATAAGTTAAATAACATACATTGCCAATACAACAAGAATAGTCCTACTATATTAACAACATATGCATGAAAGCATGCTGGCTCTGATTTTATTATTATAAGTGAAAGTTTCATCCATACATACACCATTGGCGACCACTAGCCCCAATAGTGGAACATTACAGTCAAGAACACCTGCTCCTCCAAAGAAGTAATGGAGAGGCCAAGTCTCTTCACAATGATCTCAAGCCTTCTCTAAGCCTAAGCCTAGCTAAAAGCTTGGCTCCCAAAAGCCTATTTTATGAGTTATGAGGTTTTGTTTATAACAAAGGGTGGGGTGACCCTTGACATTCCCCTTTGTGACTCTTTGACTTCCCTCATGACTCTTCAACTTCTTCACTAAATGACACATTACATTACATGATGACTTTTCATATTCCAATATTGACACTTGGAATTTCACTTACAACATATTTACAAATAATATTACATTTTCCACATGTACCCATATAGGACAAACTAGGCGAGAGATAGCCTAACAAGACACAACACTATGATTTTGGAGCTTCGGGAAAGTCCATCTTAGCAACATCCACTTGATTCTTCTTTGTCATATATCGTTGCCAAGCTTGGTACTGTGTGATGGCGTCCCCAAACTATTTGATGGTGTCCTTCTAGAAGCAGAATCTTGCCTGCATGGCATCCAGGTATATGGTCTTGGAACCTGTATCCAACTCTTTCTGAAGCATGGGTAGCATGGTGTTGACCTCGATAGGCCAAAGTACTTCTTCATGTTATGTGCGTTCAACAAAAATTTTTCCATGGTGGCCTCTCATCTTAGTTGCTCCAAGTACTCATCGATCTGCAGCCAGACTTGGTTCTTGGGTTTAACATCGGTGAGGGAACCGATTGATGGGATTCGATGCTTTCTCACCATGACATCCAAACTATTGTACAACCACACATATGAGGCCTGTATGTTGCCGATGAATGGGGCGAGTTGCTCGTAGTTTTGGATCAACATTTAGACCTTTTCTTTCTCTAGATTTTCCTGTGGCTTCATCTGCTTCTCTAAGTCAACGGGGCTCCTTTGTACCACATTTTCGACTCTTGTACATGGGCGATGGAAACATGTATGTTCTTGAGAGTTTGAGAAAACTCTTTGCTCTGCTGTTGTAGGCCATGCACATGGACAACTGCTTTATGCACTGTGATAAATCCATCATAGAGATTCCACATGGTATCACCAAGTGTTGATACGTTAACAAGTATCACTGTCTTAATCTCCCCCAATGCATAAACTACATTCTGCACTGACGCTCATATTTGTTCTGCCTCTTCCCCGGTAGCCCTCAAGTTCTTTGCCAATTGTTCATTCTTAGCCGTCAGATACTAAACATTTCAGCTTGTTGCTCCTTCATAGGCCAAGTTGGCTTGGGCAATGGCAATTGGATGCTTCATGGTGTCTGACACTATCACCCTTTGCTTGATGAATGTAGGTGATGCGTGATCATCCAGAAACTGCTTCCTTTGCGCTCGTACAATATTCTTTTGCAACTCGTCAAATGATAGATTGTACACATCCATGATTGAATCATGATGAAGAAGAACAACATCTCCTTGCTCGCTCGGGGTTGCTTTTAACACTAGAGGTGGTGGAGACCGAGGGATGACCTTTGGTGCTCCCAGCATCAGGTTGATGCCTTCATTTTGTGGCTCTTGTTCCAACTCCATGTTTGTCACTTCAATCAATTTCTCAATTTGTCAAGCAAGCTATCAATCTTGCATATGTTCACCCTCTTCCTCAGTTGTTGGTTGTTCTGGCTCATCAACCTATATCGGTGTTGTTTCCCCTATCATCGTTCCTTGCCTTTGTTCTTCTTCCTAATTCTGATTCTCTTCTCTTTCTCTCCTCTTCAACTCATGTTCTTACTTCAACTTCTTCTCTGTCTCCTGCAGTTTCGATTATGCTTCTTGAAACCTCTGCTTTTCTCTCTTCCTTTACTCTGCTCTCTTCATCCACTACTCCCTCTTTGCTTCTACTGCTAAAGTTGTCTTCTCTAGGATAGGATCTTCCTTCATGTCACAACTTTTCTCTCCCTATGGGTTCTCAACAACCTTCCTCTTTGCCTTGTCTTGCATTGGATTATTTCCTTTTGTTGCTATTGTTGTTGCTTCTAGAGCTATTGTTGTCTATAGAGAAGCCTTCCAAGCTTTTGTTATACAGACCAACTCATTGAGTCTGAAGGCATTGTAGTAGTACCTCCAAGGATCTTCCTCTGGCGAATGACATGTCCTGTGGATCCACAAAAAGTAAACTTGCGTACAGTTTTCCTTAAAAATACCGTGGGGATCATATGGATTAAATTCCTTGGTGCCAAAATAAAATTTCACTATGTCCTTAGCCTCGACATCTACATCTTTCAAGCTCTTAATCTTGTATAATCTAATCCGCAAAGGAAGAGAAAGCCATGGTGCTTTTCTATTCCTACTCAGTGCTGCTGATAACCCTGTAGCAAGGTGGTATGAAACTTCTTGCATGATCAGTTTGTCAATGGCATACCTTGGTAGAACATGTAGAGGCTTCTCTCTGCCAAACACTCTGATGAAGGTTCCACCTGGTGATACATACCAATCTACAATGATTACTATTGCCTCCATTACTTCTCGGGACATGCAAGGTGGATCCTACTCAAAGATAAGCTTGTGCAACTGGATGATAAAATGGTTAGTTAGCCTTTCCATCACTCCTCGATAGCTGCAGTCAGAAAGAAACTTGCAATAGATGTTGATGGAAGCCTCTTTTGGTGTCCATGTCTAGCTCAAGCCAGGGAATTTCTGTTGGGAAAAAAATGTATCTAGTAAGTATGTGGACATGTAAAACCTTGCTTTCTCATTCTTGGTGGATTCCGAGCCTTAGCCACATGTGACTTCAACTGATGAGACAACATATCCAACCAATTGAATGAACTCCCATCATTCACCAACTGGTCCAGTAAGACCACCCACCCTTCAGGAAATGTTTTTGTGTTCTCTTGACCATATATTATGTAGGAAAAGATGATCAAGAACTGGTAAGCCTTCTTCAGGGACTTCATCTTGTAAATATGGGTGGGTGTATGTCCAAACTTTGATGGCTCTTCCACCCAGTGCTTGACAATGTCTCTAGTGTTCAAATAGTTATGGGTGGCATAGAAAAGTGAGTCCATGTGCTTCATCAGCTTGGTAAAGTGATACATCTACTAAAAGTTCTCTACCCTGAAGGTGAAAATATCTCTTCCGTTGGCATTGCTCAATGTCATAGTCTGCTCAATCGTATATGAGACAATCCAACTGACGATGTCTGCACATGGGAAGGTGGGGTACCTGCATGCAACCTTGTATAATCTTAACTGATATATGCTAAGATAAACCTGTCGGTCCTCTAAATCTGCCTTCGAGTCCTCTACAAAGGTTTCTTTGATCTACTTTCATGTCAGTGTTGTTCCCTTCTCAATGAACAACTAAGTATCTGTATATACTGGTATATCAACTGATATATGTTCAACTGCTTCCCCAATACTACTCTCAGCGGTTTGCTTTGATGCAACTCTCTTAGATGCCATGTTAACTGTAACTATTAAAGAGATGCTAAACAACTCTTGTACTTATGGGACAGAGAGGACACTCATGAAAATAAAATTCCAGCTAAAATCAAAACAACTTCAATACAAGATCAAGCAGCAAGTTGGGCTCATGATGGGAAGGATTGTGTAGTTTTGGCTAACATAGGGCATTGAATGACTGTGGGGACTACGCATTGTGGTCCCAACAGTCAGTGTAGAAGATTGATGACTAAAACTGTGCAACATGCAGTTTAGTCTGGGCCAAGGTCTAGGAGAGACTACGCAATGTGGCGAAGCTAGGAGACTGGCTCATGGAACTACACAATGCATAGTTGGAGCTAGCATAGGCTATTCTCTATGCAATTCTAGAATCCAAGCCAGAGGCTTGAGTCACCAGATTGTGCAGAGCTAGCTGTGCAAAAATGAGATCTAGGAAAAGGGGACCTAGATCTGCACAAGGGGAGTGTGAAAAACAAGCAAATATGGAATATGGTGTGATGTTGAGTGTAGATATGACTAAGTGTTGATGCATGCATGTGAAACAAGTGTTTTAATTGATTAAACTGAAGGAAAATGAAGCATGAGAAGAGAGTCGCCGCAACGAAAACCGTTAGTGAAAAAACATAAAAACTCATGCGACACTTGGGAAAGGCAATCTATAACTTGAAACGACACTTCTACAAGCTAAAACAATTTAAAACGGCAACAATCATGAAATAAACAAGTGAAACAACACTTTCACAAGATAAACAACAAAAAGCGACAGAAAAAAGGGGGAAAGACAAGAAAAGCAAAACTCACCCATAAAAGCGACGGTGATCACATCGAAGGCTCTTTGATCTGCTCGAGAATCCTAGAGCTCCAATATCAAGTGTGCAAAGGAGCTCTAGCAGCATTGATTAAATAGATTTGGTTAAGTTAAAGTTTATGACACACATGCTTAAAATCAAGGAAAAAGTGACATTTTGCGACAATTTCTTAAAATAATGCATGTGCCTCCTTCGAGTTACTAAAAATAGATCATTTTTTAGCGATGCTTTTTGCTTCTTTTTTTTCTTTTTCAGGAGAAAATTGCTGCTTGGAAAGATTGCGCAGTTATGGGAAGGAATGGGCAACTCTTTGGCTCATGCATTACGTAGTTTATCAACACAACGAGGTTTGCACAATTTCTGGTCTCAGTGCTAGGCTGCCCCTCCATGATTGTGCATTTCCAGATCTCAAGGCTCACTATTGGTCAGGACTGCAAAATTCCCAACAACAAGGCCAATTGCCCTGAAGAATTGTGTAGTTATTTGAGGCAAGCCCATAACCATTAAGGGATCAAGTGAGGAGATCGACTTGTGGGTTAGAAAATAAACTAAGTGAGAAAAAACAAGCCAAAATGAAAAGAATAAGGCTGAGTCGAAGTAAGATACCTGGATTAGTGCAAGATGAGCTGCTGTGGTTTAGAAAGAAGGCTCCAAAATCGAAGCATAGGCAAAATTTTGGAGGGTGGTTGTCGTCGCTGCAACAGAGCCTTAAGGTAGCGGAAGATGAAATCAAAGAACTCAATCGCCTTCATTTTGGAACTCTAGGTTTTCATAGATATAATCCTAGGAAAGTATGCAAGCAACATTGTGATGAGATACAACATACCTGGGGATATGTACCAATGATTATTCCAGAGGAAGAGAAGGTTAAGAATTTGTATAATACATTAAGTAAAAACTTCCTAGGAGATGAGGCAAGTCCTTCTTGAGCTCCACTAGTCCCATATGTATAAATGCAGGAGGCATAACAAGAAACAACAACACAAGAAATGTCGGTAACTCATAGGAAAAGGATTAAGCATGATCCACCAACATAAGGCAACAAAAAGTTTAAAGTTGATCCCTTGAGCAAAGGTGTAGTCAAGACCCAACAACAAAAGAAATAGAGAGAAGAAGAGGAAGAAAAGAGAAAGAATGATGACCTGCTCAGGCATAAACATGAAGAAAAGGAAAGGGGGAGGATAGTAGAAGAGGACTAGCAAGAGCAGTATGAGGAGGAAGCCACATAGAAGTTGGAGGAAGAACAATTGGCCTAAGATATAGAAGAAAAAATGGAAGAGGATGATTCTATTGAACCTATAATAGTTGAACCATGCACTCCTTCATAACTCCCTCTTACAAGTGGCCATCTCCAATTCAACAAGATGGGAATTGCACCCCCACCAGATGATAAAGTTATGGTTGTAGGCAATGTCACATTTGATCAGTTGAAGAAGAGGATTGTGCAAGAAAGACAAAAGTACTTCCCTAATGATCCTTAACATCCAATTTCTATATCCACTAAGAATGTAATAACTACTAACACTCGAAGAAACCCTTGAGTAGTTATGGCAACTAATGTTGCTTTTGCAACGGCACTGCAAGACAACTCAAGGTATCTTATCAGTGAGAAGGCATGGTTGAGGGGAAAATTGGTTGCAGTAAAGCGAAATATATATCTCACCTCACTGCAGAGAATCATCGACTATCTTCTAACAGTCTCAAAACAAGTTAATTCCAGTTAGCTGTAATTGAAGAATTGCTTCCAATGGAAGACTGTTATGAAACAATTATACAATGAAATTATTCTCTTGCATGAGATGGTGGCACCATTGGTGGGAATTCTGAAGAAAGCTAAAGAGATCCTAAAACTTCTTAAGGGTTTAGATAGAGTTGTAGATTTGATACAAGAATGGATTGCTAAGTATCCCAATGTTCTGGAACAGTTGGTCAAGAGGGATATAATTAATGCTGAGATGGATAGAGTATAGTTGAGGCTCCATATTTAGAGTTATACTTGTCTAGGTGAACAAGCAACTAACACTATAACTGTTTATGGTCGATCTTGTTGCATGAGTGATCTTATGCTTTCATGATTGTCATTCGTCTTGTAAACTAATTTTCAGGTTGATCGATAAACTCCTCCTCTCTGCTCCCATGTCTCTCGTATGATAACACTATTGCTTCCCTATCAGAGGCTCATCCCTCTCTTGTTTGTGGAAGCTCCCATTACACTCTACATTCGATGTCAAGCTTATGTACTTGTTGCCCAAAAGTTGTGTTTATTATCTCTTGTGTATATGTTGCGACCAAGGCACACTTCTAAATCACTTGCAATGGTGGCTGGACCATATAACTGGATGGGGCTCCTACTCCAAATGGTGCGAGGTCTAATTGGGACTTCACATCGGGGAGACCCATTGTATGTTGGCGACATCCAACACCATCAACATGGCCATACTTAAGCCAATAATCATCCTAAAAACACAAAGTAAGTATAACGATTAACATATGTAGTGTTAAATGTACTTGGATTCAATTTTGTATATTTTAGATTTCATTGAAACAACTTCAACAATACATAGATAATGTGTTGATATTTAGTTAGGCATGAAACATGCACAACAAATGAACATTGAAACTATAGAATCATAAATTAGATTTTTGTTTTTCACATCTTGTTATCTTGATTTATGAGCCATGACTCCAAATTTCACAATAAATTTAGGTTTGAAGGTACCAAAAATTGTTTAATATTCGTTTTCCATATATAGATTTAATTTGCTCCCTTTTAGGTTAGAAGAGAGAAAATTAATGGACGCTTGATCTTTTTAACGGATTTGGTTCTAGGGAACTCCAAGATAACATTGTGTATCATTTACTCACTTCTCATCCATTTCATTTTCTACTTCATATCTTTGAATCATTTGTGCTTGATGTGAGGTTATGCGATTTGAATGTAATAAAAGAAGCACATCTATGATTTATACATTGCTATCAAGGGATGGGTGGAAGGAGGTGGATAATATTATTATCAATGAATGAGGGACATATAAATGGATGCACAACTACATTGTGGTGTTGGATTATCAACCCCTCCCAAATAAAAGCAATATATACTTAGATAAAATCAAAAGAAGAAACTATCGATGTGCTTATTTATTCGCCATCATCTTGTCCAACATGCCTTCCAAGACAATCATTCTAGACCAAGAGCCAATAATGGGGCCAACTGGAGCATCACTTGTTAATATTTGATAATAGGACCAATTTGGAGTAGTGCAGGTTTGTGTAGCAAAGATAACATTTATTTATCCAGGTCCAAATGTAGATAGTGAACTAACACTAATGGATGAAATATATAGGTTGAAGCTCTCATTAGTATGTAAGAGCAAGATCATATAAACATATGAGCAAAAGGAGATAATATTAAGACATTTCAAAATAGATGTCACAATTTTAATATTAAATAGTTCATATACACCAAAAATTCATAAAGATGGAAAAAATCCTTAAATTATAATATTATAACTCATTTTTCAATATATTATATAATTTTTTTTAAAGACCATATTATAATATTGTTTTTTAATTAATATACATTATTAAATTATTAAAAAATTGCCCCATATTTTTCAAAGTTTTTTTTTTTTTTTTTTTTTTTTAAATATATATTACTTTATACCATAATTAAGTAGGAAAAAATATGAAGTTTTTTACCTTACTTTATATATATATATATTATAATTAAAAACAAATAATGAAAATCTCATATGCTATCTAAACCCATGAAATTAATACCAAAAATTAAATTCAAGTCTATAATTGTAGTGAGTGGGGTTGAAATGTGGAAAACGAATGAGCATTGATTATGAACAATCGTTATCCTATATTTTTGGTAGTTCCTAATCCATCACAATTAAATAGAGTTTCTAATGGTTTTATGAGTCCCTATTGCCTGTGGCATGAGACTATTTGTAATCTATTTTTAGCCTTGTTTCATGAAGTATGGTTCAACCTATCAAAAGGTTAATTTTCGACACCAATAAGACTTTCATCATCTTATTTGGCCTCTTCCTAAGGCAAAACGCTATATTGTTCATATTATTTCATGGTCACTTGAATTTGCTTGATTCGTATTTCCCAAACTAAAATTAATGCTGGCATTAAATGTTTTTTTTGTTTGGATGTTCTTCTCTATGTATCTATTTTCTTGTCTTGTCAACTATGAGGCATGCCACAGTAGCCATACCACATGTCTATCTGTATACACTTGCCATCTTATCTCCGGGAAGCTCGTCAGATGTAGCCCACTTTTCTTTCAATTTTTCTCCCTGCTTTCCAAACCAACCCAAGGTACTCGCCCTTCAATATGCACTGAACTGCTACTTCGACTTATTGATGTAGCCTAAACATGACTTGCATCTGAAATCCATTTACGTGCTCGGAACCATATTCACAATAACGATATGGTGGAATTCCTTTTGATAACTCAGGGTCGAGCCTATTATATGCATATTGGACAAAATGTTACCAAAAGGGAGGGCCTCAGATTGATATAGCGAGAGAGAAGGCAACATAACTATATTGTTGTGTTCATCAGGGAACATCGCTCAAATAACATTCCAACCTCGACGTTTTAGCTCATATAACATTTCAACCTCAACGTTTTATTAATATGAGTTCCCCACAAACAACTTTGAATAAGATATTTCCAACCTCAACATTTTATTAATGTGAGTTCCCCACAAATATATGGGCATCAAACAACTCTTAATCGGAGAACAAAAAACCGATTGAAGTTGCAACTCCGGCTGAAATCGGTGAATCTACAACTCTTGCCAAAAGCAGAGAAGACCCTCTGAAGCTGACCCGTTCAACCATTCACTAACCAGAGCTAGATGTGGCGGATCCCAATACCCGCTATTGAGAAACCTAAATGGGAAGGTCTTCCCTGTGAGCAATACTATCAACTACCGCTATTGAGAAACCTAAATGGGAAGGTCTTCCCTGTGAGCAATACTATCAACTACCGGTGGAAGAGAAGTCCAACATAGTGGGGCAAACTTGCATTTTCCGACTGATTCTCAGTAGTTTCCCTCATCAAATTGGAAGTTACCCATGGGTAAAATCCAAAGCCCCGCTGGGTAAACCCCAAGGATTGGATGGAAAGCGAGTATAATCCATAAACAACTCGTGACTGTGGTAAATTTTCTTATAATAATAATAATATCTATTTTTAAGGTCACAGCCAAGCCAGACACCAAATTGGTGTATGAGACCCCCTTGTTTGTGGGACAAGGGACCCACCTCCGTGCAACGATTTGACTGCTAAGTCTACGAAGGCATACATACTCTACCCCCCTCTAGTTTTGAACCTGTGACCTCTTAGGAGGAAACACATGCTCTTAACCATTAGGCCCACTCAAGCTGTATAGAAATAGTTATTATTTATTTTTTTCTACGTTAAGACTAACCTAAGTACCCACGGGGGATTTGAACCGGTGACCTATCGCAAGGAGTGCCTTAACAAGGCACCCATTCACCATCAATCCCTTATGTACTATGCAAAAATTATAATTTTTTTAAGAGTAGTATTTTCACTTGATGCCCAAACTTCAAGAATTCAAGATTGCAAATGTGAATATATTACGACAAATGTAGTAAAATAACAAATTTATTTTACTCTATCTGTGTGGCAGAATATATTTTCCTTGTGGTAAATACATATACATTAAACTAAGGAAGGCCATGCCATGCTAAAAAATAAGGTATAAAAATGTCAAGGACTATACCTAGCCAAAAGCTAAAGCAATATATTGCAACTGTTGCAGAGTAGGAATCTTTCTCTTGATATCACAATGATATCTACTCAGAGTTTTACTCTGTTGTTGTGTTTCTCAATGCTTCCACCTCTTCCTTTCCTGTATTTTCTCTTTCCCTTCCCGCTACTCTTGCTTATTAACCTCAACCCACAAAAACCCTGGGAAATAGCCGAGCGACCCAGTTTATCCCTCTCCTCTCACTCAATTGGGATGGCTAGCCGAGACTAAAACACTCTCACAATCCAATGATGGGTAGCTGTAAAACAAAAGTAATGTGACCATTGTTGTTGTTGTGGGCTAGTATGCAGTGACTCGTTTGCGATTTTGGCAATTCACATTGTCGGGAAAGCTAGCTAGTGAATGCCTCCACCTTCTATTAGCTTTAACGAGAAAAAATGCTAACGTCTATCAAATTTAACAGGAAAAGAGGAAGCAGACATGCATCTCGATGGCATCACTGTGGAAAAGTGGTCGGAGCATGGAAACGTGCGGTGTCGCTGTGCATGTATGTTTATTACATGTCAAAAACATTTCTTCATGTTAATATCATTGTGTTAAATGTTGCACTTTGATTTATACCCATTGGTAATAAATAATTTTTTATAATTTAAATATTGTGCTCTTTACTAAATTTTGAGATTCAGCTTAATAAGTTTTGAATTCAACTTGTAATTTATGTTCAAGCACAAACTACTTATTCATATTTATACCTGTTGGTTAGTTGTTATTGGAAACAAAAATGTATTCATTAAAGTAGACACAATGCTAAAAAAATATCTAAACCTTGAACTTATAACTGTTGGTTTGAAGACATGACTGCTATTGGAAACAAAAATGTATTCGTTAGAGTAGACACAATGCTAAAAAATATCTAAACCTTGAACTTATAACTGTTGGTTTGAAGACATGACTATGCCATGTTCCGTTGTATGTGTGCCATACTTAGACACCTAGTCATTGTCCTCATGTCAACCTCAACCACCTGGTCCGCATGTCTTAATCCGTTCCCAAGGCCCTCTCGAGTTTATACTCTATGGTATTAAATTGAATAGTCATACAAACAGGTAATTCAAATTCAACCACGTGAATATCAATAGTTGATGAAATAAAAAAGAAATCTTCAAACGTTGAATGAAAGAAACGTAAGTTGAGTCCATAGAACTAGATATGAAAAAAATATGTCTTATCTTTACATAGGCCATGTCACCAAAAACCCTAATTATAATCTAGAGGGGTAGAGGGCAAAGGATTTTGGGGTTTCATTTCAAATGTTTGAATAGTAAAATATTTTCAATGTTATGGTAATGAGGTTTATCTTTTCCCATTTTCTTTCAATGACTTTTTATCATATGGGCTGTTGCCAAAAAATGCAGTTGTTGCAGGGCATTGATAGGAGAAGTTTTGTTCATTGTAGTATAGATAAGTAAAAGTTCCTTCAAAGAGAAAGCAGACAGGTGCATTTGGCAATGTACAAACTAAAATGGGTGCAAGATCTATATATTCTTATTACATCAAAGTATCCATTGTCTGTTATTGAATTTAACGTGTATATATATATATATATATATATATATATATGCTTTATGATAGCTAGTCCGATATATGTCTTTACATTGACAAAAAAATCATAAAATTTCCTCTCAATTATAATATTGTCATAACAAAAAGGAGTGCAACTGTGCTTTCCATTACAATATTTGCGTAAAAAAGAGTGGAAGTGTGCTTTAGATGATTTCATGGAGATTTAATCCTCTCAATTACAATATTTGCATCGAAAAAGAGTGCTAGTGTGTCCAATGCCATGATCCGAGTGCATTGAACAATTTAGCGTGTGCTCTTATAAGCAAACAAGCAAGGATTTTGGATTTCGATGGGCTCTTATAATTGGAAAAGAGAAAACAAAACATAAAATATGATTTACAATAGATATGAAAGTAGTATATTACATAGAGTGCTTTTCTCTTCCATTATTGCATGGAAAATATGTTGCACCAAACATGTACTTGAAGTGGGGTTATAGTGAAACAAAAAACAATTCCATCACTAGCTTGCTGCATTGGTGCATTAAATACTCTATATAATAAATATCTGGGACTGCAACGATTGGCCCTCCGTGAAAGAGAACGCGTGTAGATTCTGTTTGAAGGAAAGATAAGCATGACTTAAACCCATGAATTCATTGTCATATAATAATATGTCCTATTAGGACCTATCAACAGTAAAGATAGGCACTTGAAGATCGAACGATTTACTTTCCTCTTCAAATAGATAGTCACGAATGAAATGAATCGCTCTTGATAGCCTCATTGTCTTACAACATCTTGTTCTATTAATATCTGTTTACCAAAGTATAGGCACCCACATATTGAATGGTTTACTTTCCTCTTAATATTTATCACTGTTAAAGATAAGAACCTACAATTGTAATAGTTCAGTCACTATAACAATTTAGACACACAATTTCTCTTAACCATAACTTAACAAAGATAAATTTAAAAAGCTCTGTTCCAAGTGAGTTGGGTTCAATTTTTCCCTAAGTGCTCTAACCCTGATAGTTAATCTTTTGAAAAAGTACCTATGATAATTCCTTGAAGTCGATAAGGTGTCTTCTTCAATTATAGGTTGGGCCTCACATTTGTCTTGGGAAGGACTTTGCATACATGCAAATGGATATTTTTGCCATTGTGCTTATACGTTTCTTCAAATTTGAAGCCGCTAAATGTAAGGAAGTGAAGTATCGTCCCTCAATGACACTGCATATGACTAGAGATGGATTAAATCTTTATGTTAAGCCTAGATTAGATCACTGAGCACAATATTACTTCACAATAAGGTACAACTTACACATAAATATTTTATCTATTGTAAATAAGTGTTTTAAGATATTCTTATTTGTTATAGTTGAAGGCATCAATTGTACTTAGTTTTACCATAATGTCAAAAGTTAAAACCCCCTTGAGAACAAATTTGTTGTCCAAATTTATTTAAGGTGTCTTTCTATAATGACATATTATTATTGTGATAATTGAAACTGAAATGTTTTCACAGTATCTTCATCAAAGCATATTTTATGTAATATATTGTTAAGCTACCCCTATTTCTAATGTTACGAGTGGATCTGCTAGCTAGGAAGCTGGAAATCCATCTCAATCCGTTACTTATGCTGCTGGTCAAGATCACTTAGGTCGAGGGGTCCCTCCTATTAAGCTAAATACTAAGTATTACTTTTGGTTGTACATTTGTTGTCGAGGTCCTAATGATGAGCCTATACCCATGTTAGAACTTTGGGCCTTGAGCTATGTTTCTATAAGTTGTGCTACCCTTGCCCTTGATGTTGGTGGATCTATATCTAAATAAGCTAACAATCCATGAATAGATTATGATTTAACATGGTCAAAAGAGATAGTTATGAGCCAATTACTGCCCCACTCAAGGCAGGGGCTTGGTGCCCTACAACTCTCCTTGTTTATGATAATAATGAACACACTATTAAATGCTCCTTCTTGGCCATTCGTTTGTAGATAATAAGGTGATGAGGTTTTGGTACATATATTTAATTTGAAATAAATTTCATGTGAGAATCACAAATGACACTGCCCTATTGGTGCTTAGGACCCTCAACTGACAAGTGATTCGATTGAAGAGGATCATGGTGACTATATGGTCATTGTATTAGATGAATGACCTCAACCCACTTTTTGAGACTTGTAGTGATATGATGAATTGCATCAAAAACATATTGACATGCAAGAAAATTCCTTACGTATACAAGAATCCTTAATGAGGGTAAGCTAATAATAGTTAATCCTTGTAATATTTTAAGTAGCAACATGTCTATTAAAGTGACTGACATCGTACAATACCAATATAGAAGTATTACAATGCCTTGTTTCCTTCTTCCCACTCTAAATATTACATGACAACCCCTTCAATAAAGTTTTGAGAAAGTCATAATGTATAACATAACAATCAACAAATTATTAAATGCTCTATTTTTGCTTAAAATAAGCATCTTCAATAGTGAAGTAAAAAATAAGATCAACATCCTCTTTTGAAATCCAACATTCCCTAATATTCAATTTGAAACATGGATTAAATAGGGAAAAAATAATCAACCAACTCCTTATTAGGGTTTTTGTTGGCTCAAAATTTCTAGTGGAAAGAGAGTCTGGGTTCAAACTCAAGGGCCAACAAAAGATCCGTTGTAGTCTAGCTGAACGTTGACATTTTCACCTTACTTGGAAGAAGTAAGGCGTCTCACCCGAGGTGTGCAGAGACTTAGATAGGAAAGGGACTAGAACTAGACATCAAGGAGTGTCATGGTAGACGATTCACCATCCACATCTACAGGAGGAAATCATATCGACAGACATGCAACATGTGAGAAATAAAGCTTTGCGGCACAACTAAAGAGACATATAACGTTAATATTCATGCAAAAGAAAATTTAAAGGGACCCATATAAATCAACACAACCAGAGATATAGAATAACTCACATTCCATTAAAACATAGTACACCATTACATTATGGTATTGAGGCCCTTTAAGAAAAATTAGACTTATCATTATACAATCTAGCTTCGAGAGAGATGAGCCAAGAACATGAATAATTTCATTTGACACAACGACGACACCTCTGTATGTGGTATTCACCTCCTTTTTCTATTGTCTTTTCCTTTGGATTTATAGACTTTCTCCGCAACCTCGCTTGCCTGAAATGCTAGTATATGCCTTGGATACCACACTCTTTCCTCTTTGGAAGCTTATGTAACTCGAATGCAATTGCCCCTTCTGTCCTTGTGGATCTCTTTGAACTCTGTTGCACTTTCATTTTTCAAAATTTTCCTCTTTCCAACCTCAGCGTCTGATAGATCTTGGAGGATTTTCCTTCTTTTCCTCGTCAGTTTCCTACACAATTTCCTTTCAGTTAGACTCGGTCAAAATGTGTCAGAATTATGTCCCCCAAAATGAAGCACCCAACAAGCCCTGACCACAATCAATTGACTCGTCCTCGATTCAATCCTTGGAGGATGCTGTTGATTCTCCTTGCGGTTGTTATGCTTCTACTTATGATTCTTTTCATGGATCATTCCTTCTTGTGTCGTAGGCTCGCCTTCAAATGAATGACCCAAATTAGGGACATACTGGATGACTTCATATTTTAATTGTGTAACAACCTCCTCCCACATCTACCCAAGTAACCGACCAACCGAGGTAAACATGCGATGAGAGGCCACTATGATATGATTCGACCTCCTAAGTTACTCTAAGGACGTGGAACCGATGGTAACACACCATACATACCTTCAACATCAACATTAGGATCCTCAGGAACCATCCCAACCTTTCTGCCTGCCAACCCCTAGGTCCCACTGAGATTTTGACCACTTTCCCCCGAACGCTCCCATGCTATAGGCCTACTAGCGTCGAGGAGGCTCTGGAATCTCTCATGACAAGGCATGCCAACTTCTAGGGACTATTTTTCTCAGTTCTGTGCCAACATTCCCCGGGATTTGAGCCACTTTTTCGTGCCCAAAGCACAGGTCAGTGCCCATAATTGGATGACACCTTCTAAACAGTAAGATAACAGGGAAATGACAGTACAAATGCAATTACTTGAACAAGACCTTGACTGGAAACCTACAAGCCATGAAAGGAATTTCGTCAAACATATCACGAATATGTAATCTGCAGATGTAAATAACATATCTAAGCATAGGGTCTTAGACTTAGCTGAGAATCAGTAAGAAGCATTGATGCCTCAACCTATTGGCTGCCATTTCATCTATTAGGTAATAGATACATTGCTCATCATTTACAAGTAAAATCATGATGAGATCCATACATAGATAGTGTCATAAAGCATATGCATAACCAACATAATAGCAACATAAATACCAAGGAAATCAAAGCCATATAATCCACAAATAAACCCTTATAATACTAATAGAAATACAAGGAGAAATAACATCATATTGATGATGCAAAATCCAAACCCAAGATGGGACTTCCACGTTCCACCTGATCGTAGAATGGCTTGGCCAAATCTCTCTTCAGCCATTCACCCTTGTGCCATATTCGAAGCATGAATGTGGTATCTCATAGAACACATCAATCCAAAACCATTCATGGCTTCCAGAGGCCATCCACCTCAACCCATCAAACAATGATAACACCTCACAGTCGGACATCACAAAACCATCATCAGATTGGTCTCTATCCAAGACTTCCAGGGGTCCAAAGCGTTTGTTCCAACCAAGGCTTCTAGGACTAGTAACTCAACCCACAACGACCACTGAGCTTCTAGAGCATTTGTCCAACCAGGGCTTCCAGGACTAGTTACTCAACCCACCAAGGGATTCTAGAGCATTTTTCCAACCAAGGCTTCTAGGACTAGTAACTCAACCCAAGTTGTTACAGGGCTTCCATAAAATTTGTCCAACTAGGGCTTCCAGGAATTAATAACTCAACCCAAGCTAAAGAAAACATGTGAAACAAACAAAAAAAACAAGGAAATCAACCCACAATCTCCATGGCTATCCAGGAAATGGCAAGGTTAGGAAATCCACTATCAATCCACGCAATCCTCTATGCCGGTGACAGATCATGACCAATAATCCACATGCATATACCGTGCATGCCAAAACTAGTGAAGAAAACATACATGCAACTCGGTACCTACAAGACAAATCTGCTATAGCTATTGATCTCGATGTCCTCTTGCGCTTTCTTGACCTTCCTTTGCCTTATTGCGCCAAAACTCCAAGCATGCCACACTCTCCAAGAATTTTCCAAGAAAACTCTAAGTATCCAAGGTATGAGAGAGAGAGAGTAATGAGAGAGCTCCAAAATTGAATTGACAAAATTATGTGTACTGATCCTCAGAATCCTTTTTATGAATGAGGCCTCTATTTTCTTCATTTTCCATTATTTTCCTTCATTTTCATCCTCACATGTAACGTGTGACCTTTCACCTCCCTTTTCTCCTAATTTCCATTATTTTCATAAATAAAATACCAATAAATGCCTCATGCTTTCCAAAGCCTTTTCCATTTCCTTAGCCATTAATAACCAAATGAACACCCACACTAGGATGTCTTTCCCAACGTTCAACTTGGAATAAGTGTCCCATCAACTGTGGTTATTATTTTTCCATTATTAACTTTTATTACATGGAATTGTTACCATGGTTGTTACAAAACCCTCCCCCTTAGGGGAACACTGTCCTCAGTGTTCAACAACACCTATAACCACAAAACTGTTGTAAGAAAAACATACTGTCGATGGATCTTTATAACTTAGCTCGTTGAAGTATTTACAATGATCACCTTGCTGAGAAGCAAACCAACATGAAAACATAACAAACATAACATCATAATTACCTGACACCTATACCGCTTATCAGAGATTTATAACGTAAGTCATGGCGACATTTACATCCATATACATATGTACATATACCAAACATCACCAAAACATGTACCAAAACATATACCAAGACCTATACCAAAACACCATACCAAAAATACTTTGCCTCAACTGGCAAACAATGAAGGATACATAGCCTGTATATGATCTGCCATGTTCCATGTAGCTTCATTAGGCCCAAAGTGTTTCCATTGCACCTTAACTTGCTTAATTTCTTGGTTTCGTAGCATGGGTACCTTTTTCTGTAATATACACTGAGGTTTCGGCTGTAATTGTCCATTTGGTTCCACCTGCAATATAGACCAATCAATCACATGATCAACATATTTAAAATACTTCTTAAGAAATGACACATGGAAAACATCATGGAATTTCACCGTCAGAGGTAGTACAAGTTGATAGGCTACTAATAAATCCTCTCAACAATACTAAAGGGTCTACAAAACCGTGGTGCCATCTTGGCACATGATCCAATCCATAAGGATCTCTTCTTCTATTTGATGCACAAGTACACCTGTTCCTCAATGTGGAACTCCTTGAAAAACCTATTCCGATTTGCATAGCTCTTCTACCTATCCTGTGTTGCCTTTAGATTTTTTTTTGATTACCTACATTTCCTATTCCATGTCTTCCAACATGTTCGGTCCAATCAACACCCTGTTAACTGGGTCACTCCAACTGATGGGAGTATGGCAACTCTGCCCATACAATTCCTCGAACTGACTCATCCTCAGTGACTCCTGGTACCCATTGTTATAAGTGAATTATACCAGTGGAAGGTACTCTTCCCACTTCCTCTGCTAATACATCACATATGTCCTCAATATGTCCTCCAATATCCTGTTGACCCTCTTTGTCTGTCCATCGGTCTACGGATGATAAGTTGTATTGAAGGCCAACTTTGTGCCCAAACCTGCAAACAACTCCTTCAAAAACTTGGAAGTGAACTTTTCTTTCTTATCTGACACAATTTTCTTTGGAACACCATGCAATTTGACCACATCTCTGATGAATACCTATGCTACATCTCTAGTTGAGAATGTAGACTTTACTGGAATGAAGTGCACAACTTTTGTCAGCCTGTCCACAACAACCATGATGGAATCATGTTGTCTCACTGTCCTCGGCAAACCTAAGATGAAGTCCATGGAAATGACCTCCCATTTCCATTCTGGAATTGCAATTGGCTGTAGCAGTCCACCTGGATGCTTACACTCTGCCTTCACACGCTAACAATCGAAACACCTAGCCACAAACTCTGCT
Source organism: Pinus taeda (assembly GCA_000404065.3). NCBI lineage: Eukaryota > Viridiplantae > Streptophyta > Pinopsida > Pinales > Pinaceae > Pinus > Pinus taeda. The sequence continues at coordinate 5,118 of APFE031585151.1, read as the reverse complement.
ACATCCTTCTTCAAATTTTACCAATAATAAAATCTCTTCAATGTGGTCAATTTCTTCTGATAGCCTAGGTGATCTAAATATGGTTTCGCATGAGACTCCCTTAATATCACCTTCTTGATCTCACTTCTATCCAACACATATATCCTGTCTTTTAATCTGACCAATCCATCTGTTGTAAGGCAATAGTCCACATTTTGTACACCTCCACCTGCACTTGTACCTGTATTGCGACGTGTACCTATAACTGTACTATGACATGTACATGTACCTGTACTGCTACATGTACTTGAACTGATACATGTACTGCTATATGTACTGTTACATGTACCTGTGCCTATACCAACACCTATACATGTACATGTACCTATACTACTACCTGTACCTGTACTTTGTTGCAACCTGTGCATAATCTCCATATACCTTACATCCTACTGACCTGCCTGCAAGATCCTATCCTATAAGTCTGTCCTACAGGAGCTCATAGCTGCTAAGTGATTTACCTGTAACCGTATGCTAAGAGCATCTGCCATCCTGTTCTCCTTTCCTTTGATGTACCTGATCTCGAAGTCAAACTCACTGATCATGGCCAACCATCTAGCTTGCTTGCCATTCATATTTGGTTGGTCAAATAGATATTGCAACCCACTGTGATCATTTATCAATGTAAACCTCCTACCCATAAGATAATGCCTCCACATATTCAATGCATGTATAATCACTGCCAACTCAAGATCATGTGTGGGGTAGTTCTGCTCGTGCTCATTTAGTTTTTGTGACTCATAGCATACCACCTGTCCATCCTGCATAAGGACTCCACCAAGTCCCTTCTTGCAAGCATCTGTGTATACTACAAAATCTTTGTCCGAGTCTATAATCTTTAACAATGGTGCATGTGTCAACAACTGCTTAAGCTACTCAAAACTAGCCTCTCACTATTTTGTCCACTCAAACTTCTTACCTTTTCTCTGCAATGATGTGATAGGATAAGCAATCCATGAGAATTTCCTGATGAAACTCCGGTTATAACCTGCCAACCCCATGAAGTATCTCACCTCATCTACATTCCTAGGAGCTACCCACTCCATGATGGCCCTTATCTTTTCTGGATCTACTGCAATGTCCTCCTTGGAGACATGTCCCAAGTAATGTACCTCAGTCTGAAAGAAACTACACTTGATGAGCTTAGCATACAACTGATTCTCTCTCAACAACCTCAACATTGCTACTAAATGCTTGACATGCTCTTCCTCATTTTTAGAATATACCAATATATCATCAATGAACACAATAACAAACTTATCCAAGTACGACACAACACTATTCATCAAGAACATAAAGTAGCTAGAGAATTATTCAAATGGAATGGAACTACAACAAACTCATAATGCCCATACCTGGTCCGAAAAGTTGTCTTGTAAACGTCATCCTCTTTGATGCGTACTTGATGATATCCAGATCTCGAATCAATCTTGGAGAACGCTGTTGCTCCCTTCAACTGATGGAACAAGTCATCAATCCTCGGTAATGGATACTTGTTCTTGATGGTCACTTTGTTCAACTGCCTATAGTCAATGCATAATCTGAGAGTACCATCTTTCTTCTTTACAAACAAAACCGGTGTGCTCCATGGTGATACACGGCCTAATGTATCCCTTATCCAACATTTCCTTCAACTGTAGCTTCAACTCTACCAACTGAGGTGTACTCATCCTGTAAGGTGCTTTTGATGCCAGAGCTAACCCTGGATCCAACTGTTGTAGTAATTTTTGGTTTTGGTAAGTTAGCATTTAAAAAATATATTTTGAGAAAATGTTAAGTTAGGATATGGACAAAAAGAATAAAAAGAAAAAAAATGTTAGGGATATTTTGATGAATAAGTCCATATCAAATAAAATGTTAGAATAGATGCCCTAAAAAAGGAAAGCACAAAAAATAAAATGTCAGATTAGAAAGAAAAGAAAATAAAAATAATAAATTCTGAAAGTGTTGCAAATTGAAATGCCACTACTCTTAGTCAATTTTATTTTTGCAAATAAAAGTTGTGTGCAAATTGTTTAAATGCCACACTAGTTCATACAATCCAATTATATTGTTTAATCATGATTGGATTAGATTTAAATTGTTTGTTGATAGGTAGCAAACAAAATTGGCTCAACAGTTTAATTTGAGCCAATGGAAGCAATAAGGTATAGAAGTAGATTAATAATTAGAAGGAAAATGTTGAGTTGCTAGTCCAAATGCACTCGGGTGACTAAGATTGTAAAAATGTTAGGAAAGTTAAGGGTAGGTAGAGAAATGAAATGAAATTGGAGCATGATAGGATTTTTATCCTAAGTTAGAACATTGGATACATGCGAATATAACGAATGGTTTAAATTAACCGTTATTTGCTAAATCTCAATGTTATGTTGTAATATTTACACTTTATCCATTCATTCGTCGAGAAGCCCCACACCTGTCACATTAATTATAACTTTTTGACCCCACCATCACTTTCCACCTCACTTCATTAAACTTCATTCATTTTCTTTCCATCCTGCGCATCTCCCTGCAATCCAATGACCCTTATTACTCCTTGGCCCTCCCTTGCTGTTTGAACGTTGTCAGTTGGGGGGGGGGGGTCCGAAGTCGGCAGTTTTGGAAACCACCCTCCTAAACCGCTTAACACCCGAACTTATTCCTGAACGTGGTTTTCGGTCCACTTTGTCACCTCCGCTCCCACGTCACTTCCTTTGTCCAATCAGCTTCCACCTGTCTGCCCATTATCCATTTAATTCGCCACCCCTACAAATAAATATTCTATAGATCCGTTTCTCAGTGTCATTGAGAAATTAATACCAATTGAGCCGTTGATTAATGGACCCGCTCCATTTTTATGCTTTATAAACCTGTGCTTTCATAATAAATTGTTACACAGTGCATTCCCGTAACTCGATTGATCATTGGATACTTGTAGCTTGCAGCCAAAATGACAAATTCACCATTCAACCGAATTTTCCATTCTATTCATAAGCAAGCCAACATCCAAGTCCACTTAATGTAAGGATTCTGGAAACCACATATCTCCACAATGGTATGATATTGTCCACTTTGGGCCTAAGCCCTCATGGATTTGCTTTTGGACTTACCCCAAAAGGCCTCATACCAATGGAGATATTTTTCCATCCTTATATACCCATGATCCTCCCCATTCTAGTCAATGTGGGACTTTGGTCGTATATCCAACAATCCTCCCCTCGAACAAAGGGCCATCGAGCCTCCCCTCAAACGATTATCCATCTCTCCACTCTCTACCAACCAGGATTCTCCGCTCCAATGCGTTGGAAACACACGTCTTACATGACACACGCCTTACATGGAACACCACCTGCCTCGAGAGCTTGCTCTATCCCAGGTCAACTCCTCTTCACCGTGTTGGGACAAGGACACGTCCATGAAGAATTCGGAGCACACCGCCTGTCTAACCGAGCTCATCCATGGATCCCATCGTGATATTACTGGGGCCCACCACCTTCGTTCGACATTCCGAAGATTCATCCACTTGGCTAACTTCGGGGCATGGCTCTGATACCACTTGTAAGGACTCTGGACACCACATATCTCCACAATGGTATGATATTGTCCACTTTGGGCCTAAGCCCTCATGGATTTGCTTTTGGACTTACCCCAAAAGGCCTCATACCAATGGAGATATTTGTCCATCCTTATATAACCATGATCCTCCCCACTTCTAGTCAATGTGGGACTTTGGTCGTATACCCAACAATTGGTTCTTGGAGAAAGATATCAATTTCCATTCCATTAGACCTCCATTTAGATTCCTTATTGGGATGGGATGTTGGGCTTATAGTGGCGTGAGGTGGCTTCAATGCATTCCTTGTGTGTGAGGGTTGGATTACCGAAGATAGCTTGGGTAGATCAGCAGTTTGGTTTGGGGGCTCAGAGTCATTCAATGCTAGTTGTGCCAAGATATCAAAGCTATTGCTAGTAGAGGGTATGGAGGAGTTGGATGTGGGATTTCTAAAGCCTGAGGTAGGCTTTTTGTGGTGCTTTTTCTGGTTATTGACTTTGGTAAATCCTTCCAAATCAGGTTTTTCTGAGGTGGCATTGGCTTTGGGTGTTGCATTTAGGGGGTAATCACGATAAAGATGACCATGGGCATGACATTTTTTGCATTTGAATGGAACATGTTCATAATATATAGGTTGAATCCATTCAAAAACATAATGATATAGACTTATCGAGTCCGGGAGTGCTTTGTCTAGGTGCATGTAGATACAAATGCGAGCATAAGAGGTGTACCATCTAAGTTTTGTTTCTTCGGCTATCTTTATGAAGTCTCCCAGAACATTTCCTATGTATTTTAGCAATTATTCATCCTAGTACTCCAATGGAAGGGAATACATTCAGATCTAGACCGGCGCCCAACTGAAATCCTCTTTGTCTGGGTTGAATCTTTCAATCCATTCTCTCAGATACAGGCCCGCGGAGTTGAAGAAGTATGGGCCATTGTCTAGGACTCTATTATGGTCTTATATGTAGTTGAAGATAGCCATAAAGAAACCTTTTGGTCTGAGCTACAGGGTGACTTGTCCTTTAGGTTTCCATTTGGCCGCAATCCATCCCTGCAGGGCTTTCTCCATCAGCCAGAAGTCGATAAATTTCCCTATGAGAGTGTGGTCCTTCATAAACTTGATTTTGGTATTGATCTAGTGACCAGGCAATTCTATATTGGGTCACTCTGCTGCAATATGTTTTCAAGTGTCAGAGGTCACTTTGGGGATCTCTTTATTTAGTGTAGAGTCTTGCTACTGAGTCTGAGGTGTGGCCTCCATATCCTGTGGTGATTTTTGTTTTCCTTGATCTGCTGGGTCAGTCTGCTTTGCAATTTTGTCAGTCTGAGTTGTATCAGAAGCCCTTTCAGTAACATTGGTAGTCTGAATCTCGTTGCTGCCATTGGGGAGGGGCTCTGAGTCCCCCCGGAAGGGAATCCATAGCAATGGGCCTATTTGCTGAAGAATGTTGTTGCTAGAGGGGCTGAGTTGTTGCAGTTTGGTGTTGTGTAGAGTGATTCTATCGCTGCAGAGTTTGCCAAAAACCCTAAGCAACCATGAAGCG